>LS560481.1:50496-79008 GCA_900490775.1 Pristionchus maxplancki | reverse complement strand
TTATTCTTCCCTATCTTTTGTTTCCCCACTCACGAAGGGCGTCGTACTGACGAGGTCCACCCTTCGTGAGGCGGTTGGGTGTCTACGACCCAATGGACCGAAACATCCAACCGCATCATCTTTAGGAAGTCTCTCTTTTTAGTAGTTCTCTAGCAGTCTTTCCTATTTTACATTTTGCAAACCAAGTATTTAATTAATTCCTTGGTCGTTTCATCGTATCTGTGGTTTTCTTCACAAAATTTCGGAGGGAATGTGCACTCCTTTTTCTCAGCCGGCTTGGGCGCTGGAATGGTTGCGAATAGGGTTCTCTTGTTGGCTTCTCTCCCTTGCGGTGAGTGGAATTCCATTATGCCATTGGAATTCCAATTCGCCTCATTCCTTACTCGAGCGAGTCGAATAAGCGGGCGGGATTCCGTTACTCTAATGGAATTCCATTCGTAGTGGAATTCCAATAGCGCGCCGGTCCTATGCGACCGGTTCTGTGGAATTGAGGGGAATGGAATGGAATTCCAATAGGCTAATTATTCCAATAAGAGAACCCTAGTTGCGAAACTCATTTTATCTGAGAACAAGAAATGGATCTAGTTGCAAAGATAAACCTGTATAGAAATCCGAGTCCACCTCACGGACGCAGATCACATCCATTCTGAATAAATAAAAAAAGAGTAAACAATAACAAAATTTTTAAAAAACAAGATCACCAACGCACACTTTACTCTGCAAATTGACACTGGACTGGGCTTGACCAGCACCTCCTTCTGGCATAGCGACCATAGCAAACTCGGGACTGCACAATGTCTTTCTTGCGTGCGGAGCCACTGAAATTGTCTAACTTTTATGTATTTTGTTTCCAAACTCACGTAATTTGTTTGCTGTACAGGTTGTGAACCACTTGTAGCGATGAGATGCTGACCAACCCTTCGCATGTACAGAAACGTCGATCCAGGCAGGGTCGGAGAGGAGAAGCTCTGATGAATTTTTCAATAGTTAGTCAATAATTCCCGGGGTTTATGACCTACCATGAATCGCTCGCTGTTCAAGCGCATTGGCAATAACTGGAAGAGCTGCCTTTTGTTTGGCGCAGAATTTTACTGCCTGAAGACGCATTTTTCTTCTTCTTTTGAATCATTTTGGGCACAAATTGCTGCAGTTGCTCACATCTTTGTAGACCAACTTCTTTTTCGTTTGAATAGCGCATTTGGCTCCCGGAAGAGGATTCTGACCACCACAGTCTACTTTTGATTCTGCATGAAACAGTTTGGAGATCAAAGATCAAAGATCAAACCGTAAAGACAGAGAGCTTGTTTGCGCGTCCCTGAATCAGAGGGAAGATGGAAGTCGGATGTCTTGAACAAACAAGATATTGACAATACAACGCACACACAATAACAACAAACAATAATCAAATTACAACTACAACAACAAACAACAACAGACAACAAAAAATAGTGAAAAGAAAATTAAAGGAAATACCTCGAGAAAGAATTGGCGAAGCACTTCTTTCAATGGCGCTACGAGTTTAGCACCAGGGAAAATGTCGCCACACTCCGCTTTGGCATTTTCGGCGGGTTGCTAGATGCATTATTGCTGTTTTTATTTTAATTCACCCTACCTCCTTCCCTATTACGAAATAACACAGGCCATCCTTGAAGTGTGAACGGTATGGAAGCGTATCACACTTGACTTTGAGGGTGTCGGCTTGAAAATTTAAATATTATTTAATAATTAAGAATCGATATTCTTACCGTGATGCACATTGATGTTGGAGTTACTACTCAGGGTGCGTAGAGGCAAGCAGAGGAGTAAGAACAGAAGCATCCTTTCTCTCTATCAAGGCTGATGTTTCAAATGAATGATGTTTCCATTCATTTGAAACATCAGCCTTTATACGGAATCGGCAATAATTATGTTCGGATTTTATTGACGCTGATTTTATCGCACAGTGAATGGGGAAAAGGTGCTTATTCACAGAACAAGAACAGTCGAGTGTGAACGGAGTATGTTGCAATCATACGAATAAGATTCTTTCACCCCAAGACTCGATAGCGAGTTCATCTCAGGAGAGTCATCGGACCCCATCGGTGGAACGCAGCCTATAAAGAATATCGCCCATCATAATTGCCTTATACTAAAAATAATTGAAAAAGATTACCATTCATGTCCAATCCAAGCTGACATGACCATATTGTTCTGTGTATATTGCCACACATAAGATACACAGTCCGGTGCTCACTACACAGTTTTGATGACAACCAGCAATGAATCAATCTAGATTCATGTCGTCAATCTTGTCGTTATCGCTCATTCTCAACCCGTAGCACTCCCGTTTCACACTGCAATCTCATCGTGGGCTTCTCATCATGAACATTTCACAAACGAGGGTACAGATAGATAGGAAACTTAGTCATTATCACGATCTTTTGGATCTATTTTCACCCTCGTCTGGGGCTATAAAAGGGCGTAAGAGGGCTCCTAATCCAGTGAGAACCAAGCTCCACAATGCGTTCTATTCTCCTTCTCGTTCTTCTTGGAGTCGCCCTGGCCACTCGAGTCAACTTCGATAACAAATGCACGAGGGTAGTGCAGGTACGGATTTTTCCTGGCACAATAGTCATTGCATGGCTCTGTCACGGGTCAGAGAGGAGATAGGGTGTGCAAAATCAAGAGACGTGATTCAGGTGATCGCCAATGAAACTAGCGAGGAAACTGCAGTGCCTGTCCAGATAGCACTGCTCAACTCGGGCCAGCGCGCAGGATTTGACTACTGGAATGACTCCATGAGTTTCAAGGTATAATAACAATAACAATCACAATGACAACAACAACAATAGGACGGTTGGACGGGCCGTACCCTCGTCCAGTTCTCCTTCGCAAGCTGGAACGGCATGGACGACTACTATCTGTCTGTTGCCAAGGGATTCGACACGCCTATGCAGATTGCGACTGATCGGTGAGCCTGGCAAAAGTGTATGCACTGACTGGGAATTGAACCTGGCGGATAGGCCAGGGGTTCCTGTGCGAATATAGATGAGTCTATTATATTAGCCTAGGAGCCTATTTCAACTATCTCAAGAGTCGGTTACGCATATGAACTTTATACCAACATTGCCCAACTTCAACCAGGGTTCCATCGAACATTCTGCTAACAAACCAGACGATTGATTCAACTACATCATTTTTATCTTTCCAGTGACGGCCCCACCGTCGTCTGCCGCGAGCCCAAGTGTGCGGACGCACTGACGGACACTGCCGATGATACCAAGGTTCGCTTACGGATGCACATCCATTCATGTGTCCATGTAGAACCAAGATTCGTGGTTTGAACTAATATTAAAGCCCTTTTCGTGCCCCCTTCAGTAGTCTCCTGTAGGCCAGGATGAATGATATGATGTGAGATTATATCAGTTTTTTTTCAGAAGCATTGGGTACCGACCGGCGGCACGTTCACCATCACATTCTGTCCTTGAATGTTCTTCCATAATCCTTCTCTCGATGGCCTTGATAAAAAACTGTGATTTTTACGCGATAAGCTAAACGATGACACAAATTTTATCTAGTGGGAAGGCGTAAGAATCACATGACATACTTACGAAATAGCACAATCATGGAATGCTAGAGCAATCTTACAATTCTTCCTCATACTCCTCCTCGTCATCATCATTATTATTGCCATTATCATTATCGCCATTCTTATTATCAGCACTGTTATTGTTATTGTCAATCTTGCTATTCTCCTTATCATCAGTACTAGGAACGCTAAGCTTACGCTTCTCGAAATCGTCAATGACTTTCTTAATGTCGGGTCGGACCTTCAGCCTTTGCATCATCATCTTAATACTGCATTCAGTCCGGTGAGGCAGAACCTCTTGGATGGCCTTTACGTTTTCCATACATGACCAAAGCGCAGTTTCGGATCCGGAATCGTGCTGTTTGAGTAGTTGACCCCTGCAAATGGAGATATTGAGGGCTGAACTAAACATAAAATGTAAAAAGATAAATTGAGAGTCCAACTCACATGCACACGCGGATGATCACGTCCTTTTCCTCCATGGTGTAGAGGAGATGCAAGTTGCTTGGCGATGCATTCGCGACCTTTGCAGCTGCTGCAGCAGGAAGAGATCGCCGTACTGTTGCAGCTGCTGCAGACGTAGCCTTGGACACCGAAGCAGCGTTCCCAGCCGTGTTCAACCAGCTAGTGAAGGGCACAGCAGTTCTCCTTCGAGGCACAGATGAATCGGGCGCGTAGTCTTCATCCTCATCCTGACTATCTGTATCCATTTCGAAGTCCTCATCCTCATAGGCAGTTCTAGTGCGCTTCTTAGCGGCACGCGAGGATTCAGGTGCAGCTATAGCGCCAGACAGTCGTGAAGCTGCTGCAGCTGCTGCAGCGCGCCTGGTGGGTTTATGCGCTTCTTCTTGAGCATCATCATTATGAGAAGATGCTGCAGCGAGTGCTTTAGCGGCAGACACCCATTCATCGGATTGCTGTGCTTCGAAGGCATCGACGATTTTCTTGATTTCGGGCAGATCCTTTAGTCGACGCATTTCGGAACGAATGCCATAGGCGCTTCTCTTGGGCATGTGCACTTGAATATCGTTCATATTTTCGTCGCAATACCAGAGGGTGGCTGCGGATCCGACTTCATGCTGCTTGAGTAGACGATTCCTGTAATGAATGGATTAATGGACTCAAATCTCAAATCATCCATTGAAAATAAAAACAGGCAGCAACTTACATGCACACTCGGATTATTACGTCCGTCTCTTCCGTGGAGTATTGTTGATGAATGCCGTTTCGACGGGCAGAGCGTTTGGCGGGTTTTGGCGCCTCTTCCTCTGCTTCATCCTCTTCGTCTTCTTCGTCATCCTTCTCATCGTCCTCCATTTCCACATCCTCATCAGCTTCTCTGATTTCCTGCTTATCACCATTATCAGTAGATGCTGCAGCAGCTGTAGCCAGTGCTTGTGCTGCAGGCAACCAGTCATCAGATTCTCCCGCTTCGAAGTCATCGACAATCTTCCTAATATCCGGTCGTGTCTTCAGTCGACGCAACTCGTTCTGAGCGCTACAATAGCTTCTGTACGGCAATTGCGCTCGAATTGCCTCCACGTTCTTGTTGCACAACCAGAGGGTAGTCGTGGAGCCGGCGTCATGTTGATCGAGCAGATGTTTCCTGTAAGAAATTATTGGTTGAAGGATTTAAGAACGTATAGCAAGGTTCTTCCAAAATAGAATTTAGCCGCAACTTACATGGCCACTCGGACTATCACGTCCGTCTCTTCCTTGGAGTACTTAATTTTCTGATGGAAGTTGTCCGGACATTGAAGTGCAGTGGATCCATTTTCGTCATCTTCATCCATTTGGTAGTCATTATCCTCATCCTCATGAACAGTGGCAGTTCTGGGGATAGCACGCTTCTTAGATGATCCGGCTGCAGCAGTTGCAGCGCGCCTGGTGGGTTTTAGTTCCATGGCTTCTTCTTCTTGAGCCTCGTATTCCTTCATTCCGTAGTCTTGATGACTTTCATCATCAGTTGATGCTGCAGCTGCTGCAGTTGATGCAGGTACTGTTGCAGCAAACTCTTTTGCTGCAGACAACCATTCTTCAGAATTACCGTCTTCAAAAGCATCGAGTACTCTCTTGATATCGGACCGAGTCTTCAGTTTAAACATTTCGATACGGAGGCTGTTTGCAGTACGATGAGGCAAGATCAATTGGACGGCCTTCTGATTCTCCTTGCCTGTCCAGTGCGACGCATTCGACCCGGCCTCGTGCTGTTGGAGCAGTTGATTCCTGAAAAGCAAATGTTTTAATTCTGAGATCTGGAAAATTAAGACCAGTTATGCAGATCAAACTCACATGCAAACGCCGACAATCACATCCTTTTCTTGCTTGGTGTAGTGGGCGCCAACTCGAGCCGGATCATCGGGAGAACGGAATGCCGCAGCTGCAGCAGCTGCGGGAAGCAGGGCTGCAGATGACACGCGTCCAGACTTGAGACGTGCGTTCGTGCAGTTGGCAGGTAACGCTGCTAAAGGCGTGCTGGGGACCGGAGCCACCACCGGAGCCGTAGAAGCGCCAGCAGCCAGTACAGCAGCAGCAGACATCCATTGCGTGGACTGTCCCGCTTCGAAATCATCCAACACTTGCTTGATGTCCGGTCGAGCCTTCAGCCGAGCCATCTCGCTTCGAATGCCACAGATGCTTCTGTGAGGCAGCTGCG
Source organism: Pristionchus maxplancki (assembly GCA_900490775.1). Lineage (NCBI taxonomy): Eukaryota > Metazoa > Nematoda > Chromadorea > Rhabditida > Neodiplogasteridae > Pristionchus > Pristionchus maxplancki. The sequence continues at coordinate 72,784 of LS560481.1, read as the reverse complement.
CATGCAGTGCTTCCGCACTCTCGTTGCTAGTCCAACGAGCGGCGCGGGATCCGGCTGCGTGCTGCTTGAAAAGATGATTCCTGAAAGGCAATATATGATGGATGAACTGAAAGTATTGTCCTATAAATAGTGGGAAAATGGCAACAACTTACGTGCAAACGCGCGTAATCAAGTCTCTTTCTCTCGTGGTGTACTGCGCGCCGGCTGTATCAGGAGCTGCAGGTGCAGCAAGCGCTGCAGCGAGTGCTTGCGCAGCAGCAACCCAATCATCTGATTGCCCGGCTTCGAAATCATCAACGATTCTCTTGATATCGGGCAGATCCTTTACTCGTCGCATCTCGTGACGAATGCTATGAGCACTTCTCTCAGGCAGCTGCTCCTGTACTGCCTTCACATTCTCGAGGCTAGTCCAATTGGCGGCTCTGGAGCCGACATCATTCTGTTTGAGCAGTTGGTTCCTGCAAGAAATGGATTAAAAGACTCAATACTGTTCTTAGCCATTCGTAAAATGACTTAAACTCACATGCACACTCGTACTATAACGTCCATCTCTGCTGTAGAATATCTCTGAGAAATGCTGGATCGACGTGCATCTCTAGTTGGACCATTGGGAGCTACAGGAGATGGCTGCTCTACTCCAGCCAGTGCTTGAGCAGCAGAAACCCAATCGTCGGATTGCCCGGCTTCGAAAGCATCGATAATTTTCTTGATGTCCGGTCGATTCTTCAGTCGGCGCATTTCATGACTAATGCTATGGACAGTTCTGTGAGGCAGCAGCGCATGTGCTGCCTTCGTACTCTTGTGGCTAGTCCAACGGGCGGCGCGCGATCCGGCATCGTGTTGCTTCAGCAGATGACTCCTGAAAGAAAGGGATTGATGGACTCACAACAGTGTTCTTCGAATGAGAACGATAGTAACTTACATGCACACTCGGATGACCACGTCCTTCTCTTCCTCGGAGTATCTTAGACCGACGCTTGGAGATGCAGTTGCTTCCTCCTCCGTTTCATCCTCTCCTTCATCTTCATGCTCCACATCTTCTTCTTCACTATTCACATCTCGATCCATATTGTCGAGGACATCATCGACTTCAGATGAGAAATCAATTGCCGAAGCGAGCGCGGCGGTCGAAGCATTGGCCTTTCTTCTCCACATGACTGCTGGCGACGCACCTCTTACAGGTGTGGATGCTGTAGAGATGTCAAGATCAATATTCCCCTCTTCCTCATCTCCTTCATCATCATCATCCTCTTCCTCCATATTGTAGTCCGCATCCTCATCCTCATACAAAGTGGCAGTTTTGGGTATAGATGAGCGCTTCTTGGAGATGCGAGCGACTTCTTCTTCCTCTTCTTCTTCTTCCTCCTCCTCATCATCAGCAACGTCCGCACTCACTCCAGAATCGCTGGCTGATCGACGCTTCTTGCTTTCTGCAGCAGGCGCTGCAGTTGCAGCAATGACTTTAGCTGCAGCGGCTGCAGCCGAGCGGCGAGGAACAGGCTTGGCAAGAGCATTATTGACCGGTTTCATGCCGATGACTGATGCCAGGGCTGCGAAGGAGCGGCGAGACATTGGCTTGGATACTGCCGGAGTAACTTCCTCTTCATCTGATGTCTCCCATCTATGCGTCGGACGCGAACGCTTGACCGCCGGGGCAGAGCGTCTAGCCGGCTTGGCTGCTGCGGCAGCAATCGAATCCTCGTCCGAGGTATATCCAACCGCTGCTGGGCGCTTAGCCTCATAGAGACGAGGAACGGGCTTGGATGCTGCTTGGTGCTGCTCGTTCTTCGCAACTCGTGGGATGAGAACAGTTGCTGGGAATACGAGCTGGCCGACGGGCGAGACATGGGCGGTCGCGAGAGCCTTGGATGTAGATGGTTCATCCTTGGGCGTCTTGAGATTGATTGAAGATGAGAGGCCCGGAGCAAAGGCGGTAGAGTGCCGTCTTGGACCACTCTTTGATGTGGTGCCGGCTTTGCTCAGCGAGAGCCTCTTCTTCTTCGCGAGTGGCTCGCCATAGGAGAAACGCTGAAATATATCAGTTCGATTGAATCAGAATGTGCTCATCTAGTCCCAGATACTAACCTTCACAGTCACGTTCTCCTTCTCCTTCTCCTCTCCCCATCTCTTGAACAGCGTGAATTCTTTTGGCGGGATATGATAGTATGCTCTCTTGTCGATCTTCTTGATCTGTTCGAGCTCACGACGACGCGAGAGGAGGCACTGGAAATGTGGTGATTGGACTTCTTTGATCACTAGACCTTCGATGTGGATCAGTATCTTCAGAAAAATAAAAGGATTTCTGTGAATCAATGTTGCTCCAGAAGGTCTTATGAGAAGGCAGCAAAGAAGTAACTCACGTAGAACGTATGCACAAGAGAGTTGGGCCGAGTGAGACCCTCGGGTAGATTGACTATCTTCTTGTTGAGGAACACTTGGAGCAGTAACTCCCACTGGACGATCTCCGATGGATGGATTAGAGATTCGAGAACTTCTGAAAGGATGACTATTGTCTCCGATATGTCTCCGATACGCTATCTTCTATCCCACTGAACCAATGGTCCAGAGACAACTATCTTGATTTCCCCATTATTCAAATGCTTTTTTGTGTCCTTTTTGCACGTACTACAAGCCATCGAAGACTCTATCCGCATTTTGAAAGCTACTACTAACCGAATTTGATGTCCATCTGTGCCCAGACCAATCGCTTTGGAAGAGGCAGACCACAGGGGTTACTACCCTTGAGATGATCTTCAATGCGGAACTGAAATATGCTTTTTGAGACACCGATCCTCGAAAACTTATGATAAATCACCTCAAATTTGGGTAATTAAACTTGGTTATGTCAATATGAATACACCATCAAACAAAGCTGACCTCTTCAGGATGGTAGAGCATCAGAGGATGCTCTTCAATGAAGAAGTCATCGGTTGTCTGAGAAATAAATTATTATCAATTTGTTTTGGATTTCAACCTCAATATACTCCATCTTGTATTCGTCGAGGATCTTCCTTGACTCCTCGTAGTGCTGGCTTTCTTCTGAAAAATGTTATTGGAAACTATCTGAAGCTTTAGAATTTGAGGGACGAACCTACGGACTCCCACACCCTCGAGTCTCTGCGTCGCTTGTCGAAGTCTCGTTGGTTGGGCTGAAAATATACTATTAATTTACTTAATTAATTAGATAATTAGCTTAATTAAAAAACTCACGATAGCCCGATGTCTGCCCTCGTCGATGAACTTTTCTCCCACATACATCAGTCCTTCCGTCTGTCGATTGCGAGGAGTGGGACGGATGTGACGACGACCGGTTACTTTCTGAGTAGTTTCGAAATTCAGCTGGACTATTTTAGGTAGTTTATCACTCTAGGACAAACTGACAAATACATACCTCGACGACATGGTCCATATAATGCAGGAAGACCTCATCCGCTTGAGGGTACTTCTCCGTCTTCTGGAGCTGAAAACTTTTTTTTATAAAAAAACAAAAAAAAACAAAAACAAAAACAAAAACAAAAACAAATACCAACCTCCAATCGCTCCTCATGCTCGACAATCTTCATCTGCATCTTCAGACTTCTCGGGTGGATGAAATTGCCGCCGAATACGAGCGAATCCATAGGTGTCCATACGGCGTGGATCCAACCTAAATTGAGGGTAAAGGTAGATGTGACCCCGTTAATCTAGCCAATGGCTATATTTACAGCTAGAAGTTTAGTCAACAAATTTTTCTTGAAAAGTTACGAAAATATGAGCAGAATCGAGATTCTAATCGATAGAAAAGTGTTTAAAATATCAGAAAAGAAGAAGAAACGAACCCGCAGGAAGAATGAGCGTCTCTCCTGCTCGCACGGACACTCGGGTGCATCTAATATGTATTTTTTTTAAAATTATTTTAATTTTTTAAATTAAAATTTGTTTTTACTCACTTCTCCACTCGCTGCCCGAAGAAGGAGTCGTCCTCATCACTCAGCAGGTACTCCTCGAACTTCTTAATGTTTTCGTCGGTTGGCTCGATGATGAAGAAAACCTGTTGTTATTGATGTTATTGTTGTTATTATTGTTATTGTTATTGTTGTTATTGTTATTACTTACCTTCACTCCACTCAGCACGTGGTACCACACGGAGCTGCCGTGGAAGTCGATGTGGAAACTGGTGTAGGAAGAGTGGGCACTCATGAGGCAGTAACTGGAGTGTTTTTGTTGTTGTTTTTGTTATTGTTGTTAACATTATTATTGTTGTTTTGACTCACTGCTCCACTCTGGGGTACTTGTTGTCGAACGAGAACAGTGTCGATTCATTCTCCGATGTGTCAAACTCGACACTTCTTTGTTTTCTGTCGTCCGGCCAGTAGGAGGCGAGGTCCAGTTGCCGCACGAGAGAGGGAGGGCGGACCTTAAATTGATAAATTAATTAATAAATTATTAAATTAGTAATTATTAATTAGTATTTATGATAATTAATAATAATAATAATATTACCAGGTGCTCCATCTCCGTGCCGCTCACTTCCAGTGAGATCACGTTGTAGGTCTCGGCGCGCTCGTTTACTGGGGTTCTGAAATTGATTATCCTTCTATTTATAGATTTGTGATCTCAAAAATCGAAGACAAAGAACAGTAGGAACAACAGCAATTCTTAGCACAAACCCGCTGGCGGCGCCCCTCTATGTACAAATCCAGCAGTTGTACAAATATTCAAGAGAGAAAGAGCAGAATAAAGAAGGTTAACTCACTCAAAATACTCCACGAAGTTTTTGAAGCTATTGGAGAAGGATTGCTGTGTCGCGACGTTGATGAATTGCACCATCTAAAGACGATAATTAGTTAATTAATTAATAAAAAATAAGTTAATTAATTAATAAAAATAACGAACCCTCTGCTCGCCCACTCTCTCCATCACTTGTCTCGGCGTGAACGTATTGGGTGGAATTCTGAATAGATTTGGAGGGGTTATTTAGCCATAAAATCCCTGATTTCGTCCTAAAATTCAACTCACTTCATGCCAAGCTCTTCCGGTTTGCAGGTAAAGAGTAGGACCTGTTTGAGCCCTTCCTTGTGGTAGTACTCTATTGTGAAGTCTGTAATTATGGTTTTAATTATTAAAAACAACAACAACAACAACAAAACTAAAACTCACTCTCAGGCTCAATAGACTTAACCACGTCATTGTGATAATAGAGAGGACTCATGAGATGATACTGATCGAAGTCGACTGTTTTCTGCAAAGAATCGAGTATTTTTCCTGTCTTCAACCCCTTTTTGCACATCTCAAGCATAAAAAAAGCGTAGCAAACATACCATCGGCTTCTTCTTGACCAGATCCCTTGTCCTTCCTGGAGCAGTGGTTCCTCGTCCCTCTTCCATTTTAGGCGCGATCATTACTCTGAAATTGATAAAATGTCAAGCTAAAACAGAAAGTACACGTGAAAAACAAGGCACCCGCGCGTTCTATTTAGACGCCTAATTTCAAGAGCGCTAGTTTCAAATTAGACGCAAATTATTTACAAGCGCATGCTTTGCGATATTTTTGAAAGCGGACAATCACGTTGCTTCACCAGAACAGCGACTGGAGCGCAAACTAGCGCACGATTTCGCGAGGGTCGAAGATCTCGAAAACAAAACAGAAAAGTGAAAGTTAAAAATTTAGAGAGCTTATAAATCGATGAAACAATGAATAAAATCCTCTTCGCGTCTCTTCTGATGCTACGCGTCTTCCATGCTGGGGCCCTCCAGCTATTCTGATACCGTGAGAAAAAGAGCGTCCTCAACCCAAGCCTACCCAGGGGCGGGGATTGTTCGAGAACAATTATTGACTTTGAGATGTCTTTGTATGGCAAAGGAAAAGGGAGACCAGAAGAGATTAACAGATTACAAAGTTTTGAATTAATAATTTATCACGCGGGACGATTCAAAACACAAAAAATAAATATTATGAACAAATTACAACAAAGTGCACTGCGGTCCGCAGATGAACTTCGGCTTGACGGCGTCGTCTTCCAATTCGTCGATGTATTCCAAATATTCGTACGGTTCGACTTCGACCTGGATTTGTTCTGGAAAAACAATGATTAGATGGCAAAAACAACAATAATAACAACAACAACAAACCGATATCGTTCCGGACGATCCACTTGGCTACTGAATCCATCGATGAGGACGTAGAAGTCTTCGAGCTTCCGAGTTCGCTGAATTCGTCGTCATCTTCGTGAATTCGATCAGAGTATTCCTCCATAATGTATTTCTCTTCTAGAGCCTGCAAAGGTTTGCTGAAATGATTCAAAAGAGTGATTCAAAACATTTTTTGAAAATATTTTTGCAAGAAACCGACCTCGACAGTGCAATCCTCCTCGGCTTGAAATCTGCTCTTCTTTGCATCAAAGACAACGTCGATGGCAGCTTTCCTAATAGCCTCAACGGCTTCCAATGAATACTTCTCGACAGTCGACGAGGCTTCGAAGCTCCACATCGACGTCGTTGAGACGCAGGCTTCGGGATAGAAGGAGTGGAGATGGTTGCGGACGACAGTAACTACTGAGTGCATGGAGCTGCAGCGACTAGACATGGTGAGATAGTGAGGAGTAACTGACTGATAACTGATTAGGGGGCCGGGTCAGGCTGGATGTCGTAAAACATCGGACTCTCCCGAGTCTGGACGATGGCCATCAGTAAACGATCAATACCCTCTGGCTAATCTTATGAAAAATTATCCGGTAAAACCGGTTTGGACAGCAAAACTGGATGAAAATTGACACATCCCCTGTTTGCATCCCAGTTTCCATGGAAATTTCCATTCACACTTCGATTCGCAACATTGCGTAAGGAAGATCTTTTCAGTCCCTCTTCCTTTCTCTTCGAGTATGCTTCTCATCCTATGTATAGCCTGCATTTTAACTCACCAACAGGTAAAAATATAGCATTTTAGGGCTGAACATACTGCTTGAGGTGAGCGCTAAGTGCTTTATCTCCACCAAATCAGCAAATGCTCGCGTGAGAATTACTGATTTCAAGGTGGACTGTCAACTAGACTGCGCGCTGGCTTGCGATTGCGCAAGCAATGTAAAAACGTAAGAATAAATTCAAAATTTGAAAATCGAAGATCGAAAATTGCAGCAAAATCCTGCACATTACGAAGAACTGCTCATCATTCGATCAATCGGTTTTAAGAGTAAAAGAATGTCTCGCCTATACTTTCAATCCTGATACACTGCATTGTAATTTGTTCGGAGCGAATCAGCCTTTCACATGCTCTAATAACGCGGTGAGTTTTTAAATATTTATATTGTTTTAAAGTTCAATTTGAGGGGTTTTCAGATAATGTACGAGCGAACAGCCTGTTCAGAAAGTAAGCATTCTAAACTTTTAAAAATTATTTAAAAAATACAGATTCAAAATGCGCCTCAACGACACTCGATTCTAACGTAGAATGCAACAATGAAGGATATGCATGCAACGACGGATATCTGGTGCCATTAAGACTTATATTTTATGAACTGGAATATTTTTAGCCCTACTTGGTCTTCCTTGATGAGTCGAAGTACTACTACTATGGTGGATCTGTAGCCTTTTTCGAAAGCGAATTAAGTGCTTGGAGAATTTTTGTGTCAAGCGGAGACATTCCTTATTGGGAAGACATGGACATACAGAACATTACCTGCATGGCCTACGAAACGCCTGCGTACGTTTCGTTATCTATCATATTATATCATATTTATCCTGACATCGAGGCAATTGGCCTGCAGGCAGTACAATCAATAGGGACGTTATCTATACGATTTTTTAAAATGATTCCAAAAATTCCAGGTATTCCTCATGCATCGTGCCCTTTCTTGCGAACGCTCTTCTGAAGAAGACCACATTCACCTGCTTTCCCGGTTACACTTCTCCGAAATACACTGCCTCCAATGAAAAAGACATCGCATCTCAATTGATCTGCACTGAAGATGGATGGGTAGACAGTAGAAGCTCACGGTTAGTGGAGGAACTACATGATGTCAAGTGCTCTGCTATTTCTTGACGTATTTTAGTAATACGGCTCATAAATTGTTGTATCGAAATGGGAATGGATAACTATTGCTTTATAAATTCATGTTCCAATCTTGAGGTGGAACGGTTGAAACAGTGAAAATAATATAATTAATAATCGAAAATCAAGAGCGGAAAGCTGTTCGATCTTTTGGATGTTCGCTTCTGAGAGACTTCTTCCTACCCTCACTTTGCTGTTCCATTAGTATTTCCATGGAGTTTCAAATTTATGATTGCTCTCGGATCCACTTAGTGGGAGGGGAATCTTGGCATTCACTCCCTCATTCCTTCTCCTAACTTCCCTTCATGGCCTACGTTGTCTGGCTGCTCTGCTTGCTTGTAATTCCACAGGTAAGAATGCATCTTTAGTTTTACTGAATAGACTACTTGAGGTCAACTCTCAATGCTTTATCGCTTCCAAATCATCTAATGCCCGTGCCACAATTGCCGCACCATTCATAGTGGATGGGCAGCTAGATTGCGCACTGGCTTGCGATTGCGCAAGTGAAGTGAAGACGTACGAGTATGTCACAAAAATATGGCAAATAATCCCTAATATTGCAGCAAAATCATGCACATTACTAAGAATTGCTCATCATTCAATCCTTCCGTCGTGAACGTGAAATCATGCGTTGCCTATACATTCAATCCTGGAACAATGAAATGCACCTTGCTTGGAGTCATTCAGCCATTCACGTGCACAAATAATGCGGTGAGTTTTTAAAAACGTTTTTATATGTTTTTTTTATTTATATTGTTTTAAAGATTAATTTGAGGATTTTCAGATAATGTACGAGCGAACAGCCTGTGCGAATAGTAAGGATGCTTAAATTTAAAAAAAATTATAATTTAAAATAAACTCAGACCCTAAATGCGCCTCAACGACCCTCGATTCGAATGTTCTTTGCAAAGAAGAGGGATATGCATGCAAAGTCGGATATCTGGTACACTTGAGATGTTTATAGAAGATTTTCTAGAAGATTTCGAAGATAACTAGAATATTTGCAGCCGTACCTGGTGTACTTACAAGATTCTCAATACTATTACTATGGTGGTCGTGTCGCATTTTTCAACAAATCTGGGTATGGAATATCTTGGAATATTCTTGCTCCTTACGGCAGCCATAATTGGGATTCCAAGGACATACAGAACATAACTTGCATCGCCAACGAAACGCCTGCGTACGTTAAATTACTTATATGCTTCTTCGGAAATATTTTCAGAAATAAGATTGCAATAATTAGTTTCCAGATATTCTGCATGTATTGTGCCTTATCTTGGGAACGCTCTTGTGAGGACCACCACATTTGACAGCTTTCCTGGTTACGGATCCGTGAGATACACTACTAACAATATAGATTACATCGCCTCTCAATTGATTTGCACTGAAGATGGATGGGTGGATAGTGGAACCTCACGTTTAGTTGAGGAACTGTATGGTGTCGACTGCAGTGTAATTTATTGATGTATCATGCGTTTTTCCTAAAGCATTCTGGTAATTTGGCTAATAAAATGTATAATTATATTGAGAATGGATAAAGATTCATTGCGTTGCCATCTTGCTGGTGAATTTGCTGTAGAGTACGTTGAAATATGCCAAAGTTCATCGCCCGTTGGCGAATTTTTGTTCGTACATAATATTTTTCTCAAAATCTTGTTTATCACTTGCAATTATGTACGACGTAATAATCGAAGGTTAAAATTTAATTCATTGAAAAAAAGAAGAAAAATCTTTCTTATCTTCTCAAATAATAAGGCTGTCTTGAAACTGCTTCAGCTCTCGGCCTCTCTTCGATATGTCTTGTTTAGGACTGAAAGTAACATTAATTTTCTTTAATTTCGTAATCTTCAGAATATTCGAGAATCCACTCACTCCGTATGAAGGAAATCATCGAGCCAGGATCGAACTCTCTTCACCATTTCTCTCCTCGATTTTCGCTCATCGAAGTCTCGCACAATTCCGCACAATTCCACTAGCAGCGACAGCTGAATTAATTTATTTATTTAAATTAAATTTATTTATTAATTTTTTATTTATTAAATTTAATAACCCAAATTTCTAACCTGAACAAACGTCATCTCGCACACTTTCTTCTCACTGAAGGGAAGACCGAGAAGTCTCTTCCTGAGCACTTTTCGCCGTTCGAGCAAATCGATCTGCAATTAGTAACTGGCTAATTCTCCTTGCAATTATTACAGTAGGTCACGAAACTTACCCTATTATTAACAGCTCGAATGAGCTGGGAAGGTAGAAGTAGGGGTGCGGTGCTAGGCTTGATTACGTCCGTCATTGTGACCTGAAGAAATTATTAGTCTTTGATCTTTGATCTTTGCCCTTCATCACCAACAGAATAAGTGCCATCTGAATGAGGGAGGCTAGGTTGGTTTGGGCTAGGTTTTTTCACACTGGTGGCAATGAGGCAAGGAGGCAAACTATAGCTCCGAAGTATTTTCGGAGCCAAAAATTATTCGAAACTTACTGTATACTGCTTCTTCTTGCAGCTTTTGTGATCGTTCAAATCCGAACCGCATACGTAACAGAAAGACGTCCCACAATTGCAGGTCATATGATTGCAACTGAAATGGTTCATAAATATTTGTAAATACCTCACCCCTGGCTCACCCCTGGTTGCACCTCACCCCATTTATTGGTCTAAACACCAACTGGAGACTACACTCTAGTCCCGTATTTCGCAATCTACTCCACTGCTCATGTAGTTGGCCTCACCCCTGGCTCCTCTGCATGAGCGTACTGCACTTGGGGCACTTAGTCAGCTCGCGAATGATCGGCATAGAAGAGTGGGTGGAGTAGACAGCGTCGAAGCCTATAAATCTATATTTATTGGTCTAAACCGACCAATTCGAGACTACACTCTAGTCCCGTATTACTCACCACTGCTCATCATATATTTGTTGTACTGTTCGAAGACATCACAGCTGAAGGGCGAATGAGCGATGGAGAGGCAGTGCGAGCAGAGGGAGGCGCCGCAGGGACAAGAGATGGTGAGGGACCTGGAATTATAATCATGAAATGAAGCTCGTTGCTGCTTCTGCGCTCCCTCATGAGTGTGTCTATTTGTTGCAGTGTTAGTACAGGTCGTCGTTTCTTGAGAAAATAGTGTGCATAACACGCGTTTCGCGTAAAAACGTAGACAAATGGTCAGATCTTGGTACAAGGGAAAGTGTAGTGATATGCGTTTTTATCAGTTTTGGGTTACTTGATGGTCTGAGAACATGCTCTGAAAGTTTCAGACTGGTCGGTTCATTTTTGGCTGTGCAGCAGCTTGCTGCAGCACTCTGAGGCTGTTTTTTCGACCGCTGTTTTCTGCCCTTAGAAGACATTTTCATGAAAAGTGTAAAACTGAAAGCGGGCCTCTTTTTCAATTATCTCAACGCCTGTAAACTTTTTCAGAAGCAAAAATAGCCTTAATTAGCATATTTCGTTATTTTATCTCGTTTTTCTTGCCGTATTCATTTGTGTTAAGAGTGCAATGTTCATTTTTTACATCATTGCATGCGGAATCGTATGAGGAATCCAACCATGTGCTTCACATATCATAACTCGGAAGCTTTTTTGTGTTACGTCCAAAATAATGGGTGCGCTGATCGATTTCCCTCTTCATTCCTTTGTCTGCCCTGTCATTTCACGGCAAACGAGAGAGGGAGCGGCTTAAAAATGAAGGAAAGGGGTCGATTTTTCGCCTATTTTGGACGTAGCACAAAAAAGCTTCCGAGTTATGATATGTGAAGCACATAGTTGGATTCCTCATACGATTCCGCATGCAATGATATAAAAAATGAACATTGCACTCTTAACACAAATGAATACGGCGAGAAAAACGAGATAAAATAACGAAAAATGCTAATTAAGGCTATTTTTGCTTCTGAAAAAGTTGATAAGCGTTGAGATCATTGAAAAAGAGACCCACATTCAGTTTTACACTTTTCATGAAAATGTCTTCTAAGGGCAGAAAACAGCGGTCGAAAAAACAGCCTCAGAGTGCTGCAGCAAGCTGCTGCACAGCCAAAAAGGAACCGACCAGTCTGAAACTTTCAGAGCATGTTCTCAGACCATCAAGTAACCCAAAACTGATCAAAACGCATATCACTACACTTTCCCTTGTACCAAGGTTGTCTACGTTCTTACGCGAAACGCGTGATAAACAGTATGCAGTGAAGAAACAGCGGTCATATGATTTCTAGTCGAGCTCAAGCACTAGTACTCACCCCGTAGAGTCCAACAGCCTCGCGCACTCTGGACACTGAACCACTTTGCCTGCTGCTTTGAGTGCGTTTATCGACGCAGCTTCGTAGATTTCCAACGAAGAAGAACTGAGTAGACCCTTAGCAGCAGGGATGGAGAGGGTGTTGGAGCAGTCGGGGTGCTGAAATATGCTAAAGTTCATATCTTGCCTACTTTATTGCGATAGAATACACGACGCTCGAAGTATAACATGAAAATGGAATAAAATACGATTAAATGCTAATCTTGCCCTATTAGGATATCACAGAACTCACCAGACAAGCCGCCGGCAGTTTCTTGCTGTGTATTGACTGGGAGATGTGCTTGAGCCAGCATTCGTTGCAGAAGAGATGGGAGCAGGAGAGAGCGAAGGGGTGGGCTTGCTGAAAAAATACTCGTACATTTCGACTTCGAGATTGGGCTCGCAGTTCCGAAGATGCCTAGCAAGATTATGAAGACAATCTAGGGATTTCTTGGCAATAAATTACGCTCTATCGCATATTTGGCCAGAAAGAGAGCACACGAAATGAAGGGACGATTTCTTGCGAAGCCATCACTAAGACAATCCACAAAAATGATACCAATTCATTACTTCGGCTAATAGAGTAATCATTCAAAACAAAGAAATTATTGATCACTCACCCTATCCTCAAACTCCAGGTCCATCGCTCCCCAGCAGATGTCGCACCACTCGCCCTCGACGTTGTCAATCTCGGGAGGGACTTCAACGGATGGAGGAAGGTGAAGACGGGAGGGGTAGGAGGAGGGACAACTGAAGAATAATCTACCAATTGGGAAAATGGAAGACATCTTACTCATTCACAATAGACAATCGCAGTTCATCTCCATATCTCCGTGCGATTACGCAGGTCAGCAGACTTGTACCTGCAATAATAATTCTTATCTCCATTTTCCGTTGTAAAAAAAGCTACTAAAAGTAAATAATTACCTAGCACCCGCTCGCTGTCCTTCCTATGGATCTCCCACGCTGGTGGATAGCATGGAAGACGATTGGCAGATTCCAGTTGAAGATCAGCAGAGAATGGAATGCGAATTAGCATCTCTGGAGGGAGACTGCATTGATGAACTGAGGGCAGGGCAATCTGGAATAAGTGATTCAGAAGATGGAATAAACCTAAGACTGACCTCGGCATCTTCGAAATCGTCCACGGTTCCATTGATCGTTGATGCTGGGTCGAAGAATGGTTTCAGAGTCTCGTCGACAAAACGGGGAGCGGGAATCTGTAAAGACTCTATTCGAATCAACACCTAATCTCAAAATGTTCAACCCTTGGTAGATAGTTCACCTTCCTTCCAACCCTACGTCTCTTCTCTTTCCTCACAACCAACGAGCTGAGGTCACCAACGACAGTTGGGATGAGGAAAGGCTCCTTAATTGAAATCTCATGAAATTCTAGTGGCATTGGGTAGGTCCGTTTTGAATCATCCATAATACCACAGTACCTCAATATCAGCCGCAAATAATTCATTATCGTCAACTTCGAGATCTTCAACATCCGAAGTATCGATGAGATTCGCGAACTTTCGCGACTTTGATAGCACTGGCTTTCTAGTGATCCTGAAATTGATTTGGATTCGATCTTAAATTCATGATTAGATATACTCACGTCGTAGCCTTCTTGTAGGGCTCTGCCGTATGTAGCAGCGTGGTGTAGTGGACGTGGAGCTTCTGAATCATTTCAGTGACGTTGACGATGAGAGATTTGAGGAAATTGAGTAATAATAGTGACCTGGTGCTCTAAATTCTCATCCACAAGCAGATATCTATCACTTCGGTCGTGTCTCTCCGAGTAGAATGGCCTGTCGACTCCATCTGTCGATCGCTTGGGAGCTTGAGCACTGAAGTTGAGCACATTGATACATCTAAACTATCAATATTTTGAGCTCCAGGTAATGTAAGGGTCGTAGGATAGAGAAAAATAGCATACCCATGAGTGAAGTTCCTCAACCTCGTCCTTCCCCTTTTCGACTCCTTGTGGATGACCTCGCCGTCGCGAGTGGTGGAGTGGTACTCCAAACTGGAATATTATGCTCGATATTGAGACAAATTATTAACAATTTTATTTTTACAGCAAAAAAACTATGTCTAAGTCGCGAATTATAACCGTATCTTCATTGAGCACACACGTTTGCCTAGATAAAATGCAGAAAAGAACGCTCACCAGGGAAGCCTATTCTGCGGCTCTCTATGGAGCTTATCATTGGTTCTCGGTTGATTCAGATTGTGGACCGAAGCGGATACGCGAATGTTGAGGTGGTCATCCTAAAAGCATTTTTATTAATAATGTAAATCTATTTTCGAAATTACGCCTCACAAACCTGAACCTCCCCAATCCTCTCCTTAATCTCCTCACTGATCGTCCATCTCTTCTTCTTGTTCAGGGAATAGTCAACAAAGTAGTCATTGACACCGAAGGGGTCGGGTTGAAATAGACCAGCGGCGTTGCGATTGCGCTGAAAACAGCCCTTTTTGTGATGGAAAATAGTCTTTTGGAGGAGTTTACGGTGCAAAATTCAGTTTTCCAACCTGTTTCCACTCTCTGGTGGGCATTTCACCAACGTAAAAGATCTCGCATGCATCAAAGTCGATTGGATCCTAAAATGCCGATTTTTCCATTTTAATTTCGAAAATAACCTACTTTTCTGATAAAATCAGCGCTTGGGCGAGTAGAACGGTGTCTTTTACCACCCATGATAGTGTGTTTTCTGAAATAGTTTAGTTGAGCTAAGGAAACGAACAGGGTGAAGAAAGAAAGGGGGGAGAGTTACTCAGCGCTCTCTTATAAACTAGCGCGGCGCGAAATATTGCACAATAGAGTTCGACATGCCGGTCACCTTCTCTTCAACTCATCTCTCACCGGTCAGAATGGCGAGAGAGCGTGCGAAACGAAGAGAGAACTTAGTACTCCGCGCACTGTTGCACAACATTGCACGCGCGCCGGGCGAGGGTTGTTTTCTCGGGAAGAGAAACAGAGGGGAGAGAGAGTGGCGTGAAGGGATGGGTAAAGAGGATGGGAAAAACAGCAGTAGGGGTGAGTCAGAACGGGCGGGCGAGTTACTAACTTTATTCGTAATCTTATTTTTCCTTACTCAAGGACGAGCATGCGAAATGGATGGACTTCTCGTTGATATCTTTCTTACCAATACTGATACTCGGTATTGATACTATAGGCGAAACGGAACTTCTTCGTTTTCTGCCCCCCCCCCCTCAACTCTTAATCGTGAGGTAAAGTGGTGATTCTGAGGAATGAATTAGAGGGAAAGAGAGAGGGAGAGGAGTGGGGAAGAGGGGTCAGAAACCGGCGAAACTACATCTATGACTTATCGCGCTTAGATTCGGCACGTCACGACTACAAAAGAAGTTTTGGGTAGTTTAATCGCCACTTATTGTAATTGTACTCCTATATTCCTGGGAATTGCTCAAGATAAGTAAGAAAACTCTGATAGAATCCTGCAAGGTTAAAAAAAATTTGTATTTCATAAGATCAAATCCTTTCTGCAAAACTATTGTGAAATTGAAAGTTCCCACATGAACAAGGGTCAAAATTGTTTAAAATCTCTTGTTTTCCTCTACTGAACACCATCAACATGTGGCTTCGACTGCTTGTGGTTTCCGTTCTTCTCTCGAGTGCTCTCGGAGGTATGTTCAACATCTTTTTTGTGGTTTACTTTAGGACATCTTTCAGAATCTCTAGAAGAGCTGTTGAAAAACGGCGGGAGGTTCCGGCTCAGGACGTACAATGGAAAGTACCTTTCGGTGCAGAGTTGCAAGATAGAGTGTGAATCATATTCCACACCATCTCTCTGCGTTATGGACAGGGAAGAAGAAAGAAATCCGTTCTACACAACGAGAATGCAATGGGTTCTCGAAAAGAGAAGCAATACCGAGGTATTTAAAAAAGAATTTTTTTTATTTTTTTATTATTTTTTATTTAATATTTCCAGGTCGTGCTTAAGATCGCCGAGGAAAATCTCGAAAAAAAATTCATTCGTAATTACCGCTTTTTCTCTCATACTCCCAACCTCACCGACAATGATGACACCTGGGAGCGGTGGACGCCCGTGAAGAACGGCGACGGGACCTGGTCTTTCAGGTCTGATATACGGGACTAGAGTGTAGTCTCGAGTTGGACTTTTAAGTGAGCGAAAAGATAGTGTGACGTCAAAGCTGGGCAAAAATTGGAAATAACCCATTTTGATCAATTCTTTGGTAGAGCCAATAACAATAATCTCTTCATTTCCGCGATCTCTCACCGGTCAGAGAGGCGAGGGAGCGTGCGGAATGAAGAGACCTTTCGAAATTTAAGTTATACAAATCAGGAGTGACAACGGCTACTGGCTGAGCGCGCATCGGACGCCCACTGTCGATGTCGTTGATGGCAATAGAGCCTGCGAGCACTTCACGCTGGAGCCGTGGTAGCCTCGTGGTAGCCTCGTGGTAGCCTCATGGTAGCCTCGACTGCTATTCAGAATAAACGCATTTACGCATTTTCGAAGTGAATGAATACAAACACGAACACACATTAAACGCAGCTGTGTGATTCTGCCAAATTGGGGAATGCGTAGTTGTATGAGAGTGGGAAGTTGTGCAAGTTATTACAAGTTGTTCAAATGATTAATTCATTTCTGCTGTATTTTGCACTTGAAATTCACAGATGAATTCACATTTGATTTCGACATTGACCGATCAAAACAATTTTCACTATAAATCCACTCTCGGCTCCTCATTTCTTCTCCATTCCTCCTCATCTCTCGTCCGCAGCCGGTTTCTTTATCGATTTTCCCATTCTTCCAAGGCTCATCGACCTCTTAGAATCCCCACCGTACTAAAATTTCCTGGCGATCGAGTACCTACAGTATCCCAATTCCAGATGAGAACCCAACTGCAATGGTTCGCCCTTCTGCTGGCCGTTCTACAGTATGCTGCTGTTCTGGCCGCTCCCACGGGTAAGGGTACTGTAGTCGTGGAGTGGCGTACTGTAGTCTGACATTTTTTGAAATAAAAAAAATTATTTTTTTTATTTTTTTATATTTTTTCAGAAGCGCAAATGGCCGAGCTCACGGCAAATGGTGGCCGCTTCATGCTAAGGGCCTACAATGGCAAGTATCTCTCGATCGAAACCTGCAGCTCGACTCCGAAATGCAAGTCCCAAAAATATCTCGTTTCTGAGTACAAGAAGCCCAACCACAATCCACGCTGGTATATCGACCGGAGAAGCAAGGATCAAGTGGGTTTCACAACAATAATAAATAACAACAACAACAATAACAACAACAACAACAATAACAGGTCGTGCTGAGGACCGAGGGCGGCTTCTTCCTTCGTCATGACATCTTCGGACCGAACCTCGCCTTCGTCGCGGACGACTGGGAGATGTGGACGCCGGTGAAGAACGGCGACGGGACCTGGTCGTTCACGTAAGATTGTTGTTGTCGTTGTTGTTGTTGTTATTGTTATTATGCATTTCGGCTTATTTCGGGAACTAATAGATGTCGAATTTCCTACATTTTAAGAGATCTTTGATCATATGAGGATCATCGTTATCTTGGAGGGGCTGATAAAATAAGTTTCGAAAATAGAACTGATAAAATAGATTTCAGGAGCTACGGAAAGTGGCTGAGCACTCACGAATCGCCCGACGTGGATGTGATGCCGGAGAATAAGAGATGCGAGAGGTTCACGCTTGAGCCGTGGTAGTCTCGTGGTAGCCTTGGGCCTTGGTAGCCTGGTTGTCGTGGTATTGTTTTGAGAATAAAGCACTTGCAAAGACGTGTTGGCAACTGGATATGAAATTTTGCAAGAATTTGAAGTTGTTTATTTCATTAAAACAATATTATCTGCAGCATTTGAAATTCACACATGAATCAGCAATATGAACAATAATGGAGCAGGTAGTTTTTGAACATTATTCTTGTTGCAGCCCATTGGGCACTGAATGCTCATGTGTCATATAAGTTTATGTTTGCAATAATTCATTTATTCCTCATTGCACCACAAGGCTACCACGACCCAATGGATCCGACGGTACCGATGGTTCCACGCGGCTACCACTCCTCGATCCAGAACTGCTCACATCCCTTGTTCTCATCCATCATATCGGCATCATACTCATGAGCACTCAGCCAGCGTCCCTTATGGCTCCTACAATATTTATAGATTGAACGGCCAACTCGAGACTACACTCTAGTCCCGAATTTCCCACCTGAACGACCACGACCCGTCTTCGTTCTTCACCGGCGTCCACAGCTCCCAGGTGTCCACTTTTCCGTCAGAGAAGGCGGCCCCATCCCACCAGCTGTCTTGCAGATACAGGCTCTGTTTGGGGTACAGGGCGAACTTCAGCGAAACCTGAACCTTGTTTTTGTTTTTGCCGAGAACAACAACAATAACAACAACAGCAACAACAAACCTGCGTGTCGCTTCTCTTCTCGATAATCCATTGCGGGTTCATGTGCTGCGTGCCCAGTTCTACTGCGACCAGAAACCAGATTCTTGACGAAAAATTCCACTTTGCAAAACGGATGTTCAGCGACATATATTTGCCATTCCACGCTTTGAGCATGCGTTGACCGCCGTTGCTCACTAGTTCCTCCAGGGGCGGTGCTCAAAGACATCTCAAAATAGCTCAAACTTAAGAAAAGAACCAACCTCCGAGAGCATTTGAAGTAAGGGAGGTTAGAAGCAAAAATCGAAGCCACATTGCGAATGGTGTTCAGAAGAGAAAACAGAACATTTTATACCATAGTTTGTTATTCATGTGGGAATATCAATACTGCAGAAAACGGTTTTTCATAAGCTCCACGATTTGCAAATTGCATTTATCACAGGAATTTGGCTTATGCGGCATCAATCTGCAGCACAAAATGGTCCTTGCTATCCACTTTTGACGTCCATGAAACGCCGATCTGGAAACTCGTCGAGTGGTATTGCTTCGCGATCGTTGTCTCTTCTCCGTATAGTCTGAAATGAATTATTATTGTTGTTGTTGTTGTTGTTGTTATTATTATTCCGACTCACTTCAGCACGTCATCGTTGATAGTGAGATTGAAGGCGTCCGCTTGCTTGGCGATCGAGTATTCGCCAGTGACGGTAACTGCGATTGCCCTGTAATTGTTATGACAATTGTCATTAATGTCATACAAATTGTCATAATTGTTTGCGTGTCCAACGCAAGAACACACGATTCTCACTTGGTATTAGAGAAGTTGGACAGGCTGTTCAAGCCGTAAATGCGCGGCAGAAGAGTGTAGAGTGAATCGCCGACGGAGCTGCAGCCGACGTAGCCTAAATATTTTTAAAGTTTAGAAATATTTAATAGTAAATAACAAAAAAACAACAACAAAATGTACCCAGAGACGAGTAAACAGCAGTGGCGTTCTGCATCGGTGCACTGATGATACTGCCTTAGATCATTTTTTTAAATTATTATTATTCAAATATTTTTATAAATTGTACAATCAGTTTGATTGCATTACAAACCTTGCCTCTCTAGGCTTCACGATTATAATTTTGTAATTGCCAATCCTAAGCTTGAAATTAAAACTTACTGTAATTGCCTGAGACAACTGCCGACTTGTCTCCCATCGCCTTGAAATTAATCGTTGCAATTGGGGAGTATACAGGAAAGGCGGTGTTGAGAATGGATGAATCTGGTCTGGAAAAATGAAAAATTAGATTTTAAAAATATTAATTTCACGAACCGTGCTGCGTAAACCGTTCTACAGGAGTAGATTGGGTCGAATGGAGTGGCGTAAACGGTTGGGAGGGCATCCTACAAAATATCCCCTTGTTATGTTAGTTGTTATCTATTGTTTTTGTTTGTTTTGCTGTTTTGTTTTTTTTTGTTTATCTCACCGAGAAATCGCCCTTGAACTCGGAGAACGTTACGCCTCCCGAACCAGACATGAACGTGACCATTTCGTCGTTTTTCGCACTGATCGTATTCGTTGTTGATTCGTCCAAGTAAACGACGCTCGTCTTAAAGTTTGCTGCAATTTTGGTAAATTTATATCATTTGAAAACGTAAAAAACAAAAAAGCCACTAACCAGCTCCCTTCTGTACTGCATAGAAGAGAAAGGCAGGATTGGGCTGGCCCTTGTTCTTGAGTTGGTAGAGGTCGTCGCTTGCCTAAAAAACTTTTTTTTAAATTCAAAAAATAAAATAAAATATACCGGAAGTTCATAATACTCTCCCTTTCTCAACCCGGCGAGATTCATCAGACTGAAATAATATTTACTGTATTTATTGTTTGCATCGTCAGTTTTTATTATTAGAAGGCATTGCCGAGGGCGAGAAAGCGCGATCTTGATAAAAAAAATATCTTGCCATTTCGTTTTGGACGGATTTCTCCCAGTATTGTACCCTCTGCATTACCGTGCCGTTTTTAAAGTTTGGTTCAAATATTACCTGCGATACTCCTTCCCGGCGCTGTCAACGATGACGATGTTAGCATTGGTCGTCGGTGAATACACTCGACAACCAGTGAAGCAACGGAATGAGGCCTGTAAGATAACAGTTGATGCTGTGTTCACGTCCAGCGAATTAGTAGGCATCAACAGATGGAGACCGAAGTGGTGTAGTGGTCTAAGGCGCCCTCCCATTCCATCCCACACGGGTTCGATTCCCGGCCGTGACACCGCCTCCGCCCCACCAAGGCTCCCGAAATGGGAATTGGTAGTGACTAGATCACGCGGTAAAGTAGATCCGAAAAAGAGATTCCGGACTGAATTGGCCTTTAATTGTTCACTGGCCTAGCAGTGGCGCACCGCAGGACGCAAGTGCCTAGAATAACGGTGTCACCTTTACCTTTACCAACTAGGGTTGGCATTTTGATTCTTTACGATTCCCATTCTCATTTGATTCCGCGCGTTCGGAGCGGTTCATTCTGGGAATCAAAGGTTCTGGGAATCGGTGATTCTGGGAATCATTGATTCCCAAGGGTATAACTTGGTTTAAAATCATCCGATCAAGCTCAAATTTGGAGAGCACACTAGCACGTATAGTCCAATTACGATCTCTAAATTAGAGCTTGATTCAATATGGATGAAGTGCCGAATGAACGACCGCTCCGAAATGTGAAAATTTGAAATGAAGGCTATATTTTTATGTTTCAAAGAATCTTCAAAGTCGAAAATAAGTAAAATTTCACAAAAATGAGTCGCCCACTCATTCCTCATTTTGGGTGATTCCCATTGGGAATCAAAATGCCAACCCTATTACCAACAGATGGCTACGCTTTTGGAGGCAGGTCTGTATTCTACGGAACCTCTGATCTTTAATCTTCTTCGGTAATAAAAGCAGAAACACGGCTAATTTACTAAAAATGTGTTGTAGACATCAAAAACCCACTGTATTGGTGCCCTTGAGATCCACATTATCCAGAACTTCAGAATTGTCGAATGTTACGCGGCATTCGATAGCGGCACATGCCACCAGGAGAATGAGTGAGACGTCACGCAGCATCTTAATCAGAGAATTTCACCAATATTTCACCAATATGGTTGACGAAAATATCGAAGGAAAGGCTTTCGATTCATTCACTCTCCTTATCGCGCGGCCTGTTGTCACCATTTCACGCAGAATCGAGCATCGCACCGTCTTAGGTCATAGATCGTCGTCGATCATTGATTCCCAAAAATAAATACTCTAGAATCTGCTGTCACGCAGTTCATCACGATCCATCACGGCGTTCGTCACGAATCGTCCCAATTCGTTCGGATCGTGACAGAAATCGTCACGATCCGAACGATCGGGACGGTTCGTGACAACAAGGAATACGTGTTGTCACGTCGTGATACGGGGTGTCACAGAGTGTCACGCCGTGACAGCCAAATCAACGATCGCACAAAAGATGAAAAATACCATCTCGATCAACTTTTTATACCTAATGGCGCATGTTTACAATATTAATTTTGAAAATTTCGACAAAAAATATTTCGAAGAAATATGTAGTCTACCGAAGTTTTTTTGGACGGAAGTAGATCCTTGTATGTAAATTG
>LS560481.1:39187-49887 GCA_900490775.1 Pristionchus maxplancki | reverse complement strand
ACAAAAAATATTTCGAAGAAATATGTAGTCTACCGAAGTTTTTTTGGACGGAAGTAGATCCTTGTATGTAAATTGATGTAAGTTAAACTTTGGTCTTATTCTGATGTCGAATTGTTGAATTGAATGGTTCGGGATTGCACGCAGAGATATGTAGCGCCTCATAGCCCTCCTTCCCAACATCAGTCATGGAGCAGTGGGTTAGGCATCAGCGTTGGGATCATAGGGAGTAGGGAGTGAGGGGATCGCTGCCTGCTCCGACTTTTTTTGCAATTTCTCCCGAACCCAACAGTTACCGAGTGTCACGATCGTACCGCATTTTGTCACGCCGTCCGTCACGAAACGTCACATGTAACGGACAGTTCATGAACGGTGACGTTTCGTGACGGACGCCGGGACGGATCGTGACGAACTGCGTGACAGAGGATTCTAGAGTACATCAAGATTTGAATTTTGATAACTCATTTATGGTGCGTTTATCGTCGCCGTTCTCCTTGCGAGAGGGGTCAGAATGACTGTGTTAGGGGGGTCTGGAGAGGGGCGAAATCGGCGTTCTAGGGGGGTCTAGAGACCGAGTCAGAGGGGTCTGGGGACGACGAATTAAGAGGCAAGGACGATTTTTGCCCCTTCTCCCCGCTCTCCTCATTGTAATCTTGCTTATCACTTGCTTTATTTGCACCGGAAACGCGCTGAGCGCACCCAGAGAGATTAGAGAGGGGCCGTACGATTAGATTGTGCCATACAGTGACCATGAAGCTAAGGGTAGCAAATTAGGATCGCTTTAAGGATAGTAAACGATAACGTGCCCAAGAAGCATTAGGAAAGCAGGGTATCGTATTCCCACCGAGTAAGTCGGCCCACCGACAAGCACCACCTAGCGTAGTCACTTTCGACTGTAAAATCGCTTGATGTGGCCGAACCTTTACCTTTTTGCTTTTTAGGATAGTATGTCAAGTGTCGGGGATATCATCACATGCTTTGACTATTCTCATCGCCTACTGCCGTTCGCTCGTGCTGTGTCTATGCCATCATTCCCCTATCACTACCCCTCTTCACAGACTTTTTCCCGTCTCTCTATTTACCGTGATCTCTAAACTACCAGAGAACGAGAGAGATTGTGCAATATGAAGAGACTCAGACCATGCCTCCTCATGATACACCTCCTCCCACTCATCTCAGCTTCCGAACATTTTGGCTCCTGAAAGAGGGGAGCAGTGAAAGGGATGGTATAAAATCTCTTCCTCTCTCCATTGAACATCATCGATGATGCTTCTTCGACTGCTACCGGTTGCCTTTCTTCTCTCCAGCGTTATCGGAGGTTGGTTCTACCTCATTTTTTAGATCAAATAATTTCAAATTTGAAGTTTCTAGTGTCTTTCGTGGACGAATTCGTGGGCAACGATGGCCACCTCCTGCTGGTATGATGAATAATGATTAAAGATCAAAGATCAAAGATCAAAGATTAAAGGTATCGGCGTGCAACGACCGCTACCTCTCCGGAGTCAACGACACCAGCAAATACGGTGACATGAAGAATATGGTCTATTGGTGGTACGGAGATGCGGAGGAGACGGAGGAATGGCTTGTGGAGAAGAAAAGTAGTACAGAGGTGAGTTGCGATTCAGAAATCGCCATCTAGAAACTTTAGGAACCCACACGATTTAATCAGAATTCATGTCGATATTATCAGAATTCCCAATAATTATTGCCCTAGGAAGCGTAGGAGCTTTAATTTTAAACTGGTTGCCCAATTTTCTGGCGTAACAATGTCCCCGGCGATCCGAATCTCTAAGTCGGGATGTACCTTTACTAGGGTTGCCGGGTCAATCCCAATTCCAAATTTATGGACTTTGCGGCCGCTAAAACCATCAAAAATGAGGAAAAAGGTAAATTAATTGGCCAATACAATACCAATAACCCAATTCATTGACTATTTCCATTAGTGTTGGTATTGAATTGGTATCTATCCATTGTCATTTCCAGGTCACCCTCCAGGCGTACAACACAGGGTACCTCCGGGACGCGCACAATATCATCGCGTACATTGACCTCGTCCCTACATCCAACAACACCGGGGACACGTGGTGGACCCCAGTGAAGAACGATGACGGGACGTGGTCGTTACTGTGAGCGATCACCCCATTTCTTATTGTTATGATGTCTGCTCTTCATTACCTGAAGTGAATCGCGTCCCACTTAATTCGAATGTTCCCCATGGCCGAAACTGATTTATGTGAGGCAAGTAATGAGAATATTAATTCAGGAGTCGTAAGGGCTTCTGGCTGAGCGCCTCTCGCAAGGATACATTGGCCAATTCAGTGGAGAAGAACGGCAAATGCGAGCGTTTCCTGCTTGAATCGTGGTAGTTTATGAGGATAAACGAGATTTATAGATCATTTGCATCGCACAACGTATTGCAATGATGACACACTGAACAACCCTTTACAGTATTTAAAATCTAGAGGCACTCTCCGCAATATTCTATAAGCTAAGGATTACACATCATTCTGATGCCCTTTTTTCACCAGATAAGGGTGAACAAGGGGATTAATATTTGAATTATTCGAGTTTGCAGTTCGATATGTAAAGTGATTCTCCCTTTTCTATAGGGATAGAATGCTGTGGTTTATTGCATATGATCAATCGCATCATATGGGAGAATTATGCTAAAATTCACACGTGAATAAGAAAAAAAAGATGTAAAATCTCCCGCTTTCTCCATTGAATAGTACCAGCAATGCGGCGATTCCTCCTCTTGTTTACTCTTCTTTCATGCGTATTCGGAGGTTGGTTGCGCTTTAAAAAAATTATTTTTGTTATTTTTCAAATGTTTCCTTTTACAGCTGCCAATACTACAGAGAAGGCTCAGACTACCGCTGCAACGACTCCTGCTACCACCAAGCGTAAATTTGTTCGAACAACAATAACAATAACAACAAAAAAACAACAATATCATATTTAGTCTCCCTCGTGGACGAGCTGTTAGGTCTGAACGGCGGGAAGCGGATGCTGCGAGCGGCCTATAACGGCAAGTACCTCACAGGTACATTATCTCGATAGCAAAAGGTTAATGCACCGACCGGGAGTCGAACCTGGTGTCACTGCTTGCCGGGTAGGGCGCTTACCACTGAGCTATGCCTAGGAACGAACGACACCAGCTGCTGGGCGTTCTGCCGTCGGAATGCAGTGGTTATGCATGAGGGGGAAGCAACAATGACAGAGCACTGGTTTATTGAGAAGCGCAACGCTAATCAGGTATTATTATTATTATTAATTAATTATTAATTATTATTAATTGTCAGGTAGCAATCAAGGCGGCGAGCAACGGGAAGTACTTGCGGGACAATTTCAGGCATTTTTTTCTAAAATAGAAAGGGGAGGGGCTAAAATGGAAAGGGGCGGGGCCTGTGATCTCAAAAATTCAGCCTTCTCTCCTACGTTGACCTCGCTGACGTCGTCGGATCCGCGGAGACCTGGACGGCAGTGAAGAACCTGGACGACACGTGGTCGTTCATGTAAGCAATAACAACAACAACAATAACAACAACAACAACAACAACAACAACAACAATAACAACAATAACAACAACAACAACAATAACAACAATAACAATAACAACAACAACAACTCATTTCAGAAGCCATCGCGGGTTCTGGCTGAGCGCGCATCGCGAGGACGGATTGGTGGAAGTCATGGAAGAAAACAAGAAATGCGAGCGCTGGAGGCTGGAATCGTGGTAGCCTGGTACCATGGGTCGTGGTACCAAGACCTTGGCTCTCACGGATCCTTGAGAATAAAGCGAGTTTCTGCAGCTCAGTTGTTAATGTTCTTACAATGCATGGATGTTTTGCAGCATCTGCATTGAAATTTATGAAATTCACACATGAATAAGCGCTAGTGAAGCATTAGCTTTTTTTGGAACACGTCAGTTGCAATGGTCAATTTATACTTCTGCGCTTACAGATTTGCTTATTTTTTCAAAACAAAATCAATCAGAATTCAATAATTCATAATTTAGTAATTCATAATTCAGTAATGCAGAGTTCAATAATTCAGAATTCAATAATTCAGAATTCAATTGTTACTATTATTGGCTTATTCATGTGGGAATTGCGAGATAGCAGAAATCGCTATGAAAATATCCGTTTTATAGCAAAAGTTGAGATGGTTCAAGATTTTTCTCGTCCAATTTTTATTGAAGGATGCTCACAAAGGATGCCGATAATCACAGAAATCAAGCGATTTGAGCAATATTTCTTTCTTTTCTGATTCATCGACTGATTCATTCATTCACTCAAATCTGTTGTGTTGTTTATCACAGGAAGAGATGCACAAACTTTATTCTCAATTTCACCACGATTCAAGGTAGAACCTCTCACAGCCGCCCACCCTCTCTACTGAGCTGGCCAATGTATCCTTGCGAGAGGAGCTCAACCAGTACCCCTTGCGACTCCTGAAGATTATTAATCTTTAATCTTAATCACAAATGGATCATGAACCGTATAGAGTTTCACAGGGGACGGGTAGGTTGGTCTGTTGGCTCGGAGGCAGCGATCTCGGTAATTCGACCCCGCTCGAAATAGGAGTCACCGTCTCTTCATTTTGCACAGTCTTTCGCCCGGTCTACTGACGAGAGAGTACGGAGAATGAAGACACGGCGACTCGTAATTGTCGTTGTTGTTGTTATTGTTGTTTTTGTTGTTGTTGTTGTTGTTGTTGTTGTTGTTGTTGTTGTTGAAAGTGCTTACACGAGCGACCACGTTCCATCGCCATTCTTCCTCGGCGTCCACCACGTGTTCCCCGCGTTGGCGTCTGTATCAGCCAGGTCAATATAGGCGATGATGTTGTGGGCATCGCGGAGATAGCCCGTGTTGTACGCTTGGAAGGCGACCTGGAAAGGACTTTTCTAAGGCAGAAACAGGGAGAATGAGTGGTGACTTGGAAATGAGTTTTACTAGGCCAAACGCTGTGAATATGAGTGTTGAAATGGGTAAATGTTGAAGAAGAGGATAGCGGTGGACAAAGCTAGGCCAGTTAATGGGCATTAAATCTTCGAAAGTGACACTCGTCCGCGGGGCAACAATGGAATAGTGACTGAATCATACAAAAACACGTGCATTTCTCTAGAATCTAGAATGCTTTTTTCTTATTTTTCTGAATCGTAACTCACCTCTGTGCTACTTTTCTTCTTCACAAGCCATTCCTCCGTCTCCTCGGCGTCTCCGTACCACCAATACACCGAATTCTTCATGTCACCGTATTTGCTGGTATCGTTGACTCCGGAGAGGTAGCGGTCGTTGCATGCTGATACCAGTAGGAGGTGGCCATCGTATCCGATAAACTCGTCCACGATGGATCCTAAAAGAACTCAAGATATTAAAACTTCCTACTATTCACGCCCAAATATAAGATCAATCTAGATCACTGATTGATCACTCTCTCAGTCTTTTGACCGGCCAGTCAGTGCGCCTGATAAAGAGAGTGATCCATCAACTTTTGGCGACAACGAAGGGCATTAAGAATGCCTCAAAACCAACCTCCGAGAGCGCTCGAGAGAAGAACGGTGAAGAGCAGAAGACGAAGCCACATCTTGATGATGTTTTACAGAGAAAACCGGAGATTTTATAGCATCTTTCCCCTTGTTCATGTGGGAATGCCAGCTCATCTTTGAGCCTTGCAGAAAGGCTTCTATGTTGAAATACAGCTTGCAAAAAGAAGAGTGACTCAATTATATCTTGTGTCGAACAGTTTTAATTCTGTCCAATAACCAATCAATTATTTAATCCGTTTCAGACAAAATGCTTGTAAACGTAAGTCGATGCAGTCGCATTGTGGAGAAGTTGTGGAGAATCAGCATGGGTATCCCTTTCAAGCTCGTTCCCGATGTCATGATTATTTGAGCACACCCTTTTATCACCGACATACGCGAGCACACCCTAAGCACTCGCTCCGATCAAAGAACCTGACTTTGCAGACTGATAAGTTTCCCTGACTGACGAGAGAGCGTGTGAGGTGAAGAGACGAGACATGATCTCTCCGATAGCCCTTAGTCATGTCCGTGGGCGTGCTCCGATAAGGATAAATGCTGATAAAGAACATTCTGGAATCAAAGCGTCAAAGACAACGCCCAATTTCCAGGAATTGTTGCATTTTCTGTAAATGGAACTTTAAAATGAGTTCTTTGACATTAACTAGCATAGGGCGTGCCGCGTTCTTGACATTGCACAATGAGCGCAAACAAATCTCAACGAAGTAATAAATGTCATGTGTCATCGGCACCAAAAGACCAAGGATGCTGTACAAGAAGATTGATAGGTGTAAAAGTTGAAAAGCCCAGTCCAACGAGGTCTTTGGTGCGCCTAATCCATTCCCTTTTGCTCTCCTGCTCGCCATTTTTCCTTTTACTCGCCATTTTTCCGAACTCGAAATCAGATTATTCAAGTTCAGATGCTGCCCTCATTACTCATCTTCATTGCATCGTTCATTGCTGTCCATGGTCGAATCACGTTCACAACATCGGAAGTGCTGGACACTGTCGATCTGAAGGGGACGGATACGGTTGGTATCTTACTGTTATGATACCGCTTTTTCTTAGAAATAGAGGACGATGCCTTCTATTCGTTGTTTCCTACAGGAAATGCTAGCAAACTAGCTTTGCTTTTGGTTTACCTAGGACCTAATTGGTGTATATTAATGCTGATGATGAAAAGTATCCAATACAGTGGGATCCATCAGTTTTCTGACACCCCATCTTGATCAGCGCCCAGAAAGCGACACTGATAAATAGTGTATTGTATTGTATTGTGTTGATGAGAAGTATCTGATCGTTCTATTGTGTCACATCATTGCAGGCCACATTCAAATGCTATGCTGGCTGCCGCGTGTACTCGCCAACGAGAAACGCCAACATCGTCATCGTTGACAACACGGGGAAGGAGTACAAGACGTAATTGCCACTTTCACATTCAGTTTCACACACTCCTCGTATGGTGACAGACCACGTAAAATGTAAAGACAACGTTACTTTCCACTTTACCAGATGACCAAAGGTGCAAGTAGTTGGTTTTTTCCAAAAATAATTTGATTTCTTTTTTATTATAGTTCACTTCCGTTTTCAAAGCCATCAGATAATGTTACACGCAATTTCAGTCTGATGTTGCTGTCGAACCTGCGGATGGACGAATACTACGAGCTGCCGGTGGGCATTTTAAATATTTAATTTAATAATTCAAGTTTAAAATATTGTAATTTTAATCAATTAATCATTTCTAGCCCAGCAACGCGCTGTACCAACTGAAGAACAAGGGCGCGCCGAACCCGGCCTTCCTCTTTTATGCTGTCGAGAAGGGCGCTAGTAAGTGGCAGTTTTTGACTTACCGAATCGCAAAGTTACTGACTACCGAGATTTGGTGGTGCGCCAATACAATACATTTCAATATTTATCAGTTTCTGGGCGCTGATCAGGATGAGGCGTCAGAGGGCTGTTCTTCACCCTCTGACACCCGATCTTGGTGTACAGGTGAGGGTAAAGGTTGCCCCGTTAATCAAGGCACTTGAGTCCTGCTGGGAGCCACTGCTAGGCCAGCGGTTATATTACAGGTCAATTCAGTCCGGAGGGCCTAATCTCTTCTTCGGACCTACTTTAGGTGGTGAACCATAAACCATAAATCCTAATTTCCAGCCAACTACCAGACGAGTGTCATGTATCTGGACAGCGCAACGACGAACACGGTCGACGCCAAGAGTGATGCCATCGTGACGTTCATGTCGTCATCTGGAGCCGTGCGCTTCAGCGGATTCCAGGGCGACTTCTCGGTGAGATACCTGACCCTACTTTAGATCCCATCTTTCGCTGGGCTCGAAACAAAACTGTTACCTGCTCCCCCCTCCAGTTGCTGAAGGATTTCATGAATTTTAAGAGTAGAGTTAAACGATCACGAATTACGCCGTGATTTGAGGACAAATATATATATATATTTATATATATATTTATATATATATATATCGTCAAATAATCTCAGGCAGCCCTCCCCACAGTGCACGCCACTCCCTTCGACAGCATTGGCGCGTGCAGGGCAGTATACACAGCGAGGTTCGCTTTCTCCTCCTCACATATATCTTGTCCATCCTAAATTACGGAAAATTGAAATAAAACAGTCCGTAATAATGTGTCGCATAATACGCTGTCCCCACCAGGTGTTTAGATTAACGGGGTTACCTGTAGATTATACTGGCCTAGCAGTGTCCTCCCGCGATCCCAGTCTCGAAGTCGGGATGTATTTTTATCTTTAGCTGTTGATTTCACCCTCACAATAGTTTATTAAGCTCCGCCTCCACCATCCTCAACACCGACTTCCCCATCTACTCTCCTATCGCCACGATCAACTTCAAGACGAAGGGAGCGGGCAAGTCGGTGGTCGTTTCGGGCGATTACAGTGAGTTTCTCATCTATTACCAGAACCGGCAAATCGGCTTGAGTCATATTGCGCAATTGTTGACAGCAGGGGACGATCTCCAGAAAAATTATACATGTTAGGAGGTTTTTTTCGGGTTTGAAGGCAAATTTTTGAATCTTTAAAATCATTGTTCAGGTCAATCCACCTCAACAGCGCAGGGCTCGAGCAGTGTCTTCTCTTCGCCAGGTACTTTTTTTATATTTTTAATTTTTTTATATTTTTTTATTATTCATTTCTTTTTAGGCTACGTCGGCTGCAACTCGGTTGGCGACTCCCTCTACACCTTTCTTCCCCGCGTCGTCGGCATCGACAGTATCGCGTATCTGTCCAATAATGGGTGAGTTGTCGTTGCTGAACACCATTTAGGACTCATTTCAGCGATTAACTAGTTTGCAATGCCAAAACTTAAAGTTTTCAGAGACTGGTGTGACAAAATATTCGTGCAACTCCTTCTTAAAAAAACGTAACGGAAGATCATTCAGAGGTCTCCACGCAGTCGTTAATGGCGAGTACAGTATCGCAAAGGAGGCTGATGCAGTCAAGATCAATGTGAATGGAGACGAGAAGAAGTGGGTTATTTGTTTTTATTTGTTGTTGTTTTGGAGAGGTAAAACAAAAACAAACAGTCAGGTAATTGCCCCATTCCAGGCTCTTCGGCAAGAACACCATCTCTCAGGCCTACGATGGGACCAACCTCAAGGTAGAAACCTTTTTAAGACGAAAACAACAACAACAACAATATCAACAACACCAGATGTTGTTCCAGATCACCGTCTCCTGGTCCTCCCACGAGGACAGCAAGGACCGCTTCGCCCTCCAGATTGACGTGACGTCGACGGGGGCGGGCCCGGTGGGCCCAACCACGGGCCCGGTCGGCCCGACCAAGGGACCCAACCCGCCCAATGGTCAGACCACTCCCAAGGTGCAAGTCACCACAAGCAGTGTCAATTCACTTGGAATATTTGCCTCTTTGCTGACTGTTGTCATGTTTTTCTTGTTTCGGTGAATTGTTTGTTGACATTCATTGAGATCGCTGTGTATTTATTATGTGAACGAATCTCAAAATCGAATAAAAGAATGTGTGTCATCAGGTTTGTCGGAAATTGTTCAAACATTGACATCACCAGATTGTCTTTTCCAACCCCTATTTACATTTGCATTAGTCATTTCTGAGAGTGAATAGAAGAATAGCAATGCTTGATTCTCTTCTGGGATCCAAGCATCAAATATCACTGTGAGAAAAGAGTCCGACCCGATTCGAAACGACTTTCGAAAAAAAGACTTTTGATTTCTCCTTTGATCTACAAGGAGCGGCAATGCCAAACCTGTGCACATACGCATCTGTGAGCTCTCGAATCTGCTGAAAAAAAGCAGTAAAAGTCGGCATTTCATGTGGAGAATACTCCTCTACATCAGCATACACCGAAAGCCG
The DNA here is from genome assembly GCA_900490775.1 of Pristionchus maxplancki. Taxonomy (NCBI): domain Eukaryota; kingdom Metazoa; phylum Nematoda; class Chromadorea; order Rhabditida; family Neodiplogasteridae; genus Pristionchus; species Pristionchus maxplancki. The sequence goes on along the minus strand of LS560481.1, from coordinate 40,001 downwards.
TGATAAGGATAGATTTAAAACGGGAAACCTTCCCAGTTTCCTCAAACGCCTGCTGGTAAGCGTCGGCTTCGACTCCCGGTCGGTGCATTACTTTTGCAATTTCAAATAAATATTTGAATTCAGCCGTCAAGATGCTGTTCTTCTATCTTGCTCTTGTAATATTCACGCCAATCGGCGCCCGAGTGACATTTCCCTATTCTGAAATCTTGGACGATGGAGATCTCAGTGGAACGAAAGCGGTTGTTAACCATTGTTATTGTTATTGTTTTTGTTATTGTGATTGTTATTGTTTTCCAGACCTCCTTCAAGTGCTCTTCCGGTTGCCGACTGTACTCACCCACAAGCAACGACGACATTGTTGTTGTTGACGGCACGGGCGTGGAGTTGATCACGTATGTCACTTTGTCTTTTGAATAATGTGAAATTACACACTTCCAGGTTGGATTTTCTCGCTAACGTAACTACCGGAGAAGGATATGAGCTTCCAGTAATCTAATCATGAATTTGAATGTTTTTACACTTAGCAAATGTTACAGGGAAGCACCGCTCAATACCAGCTCAAGAACAAATCAAATCAAATCAAATCATTTATTTCCTGTATATGGGAAGTTAGGTCAGGGATGGTAGGGCTTGTTCTTCTCATTCACGATTAAACGGGGTCAGGAAAGGCTGTCTTCTGCTTCCATAGTTCTCGGTTGAGTGCGTGTCGCTCCGTGAGTCTTAGCTCCTTGATGTCTTCTTTCAACATGTCTGACCATCTGATCCTCGGTCGACCCACTGGTCTCTTTCCCTTGATGGTATACTTCATCATCTT
>LS560481.1:22204-34786 GCA_900490775.1 Pristionchus maxplancki | reverse complement strand
CAACGATCCGACACGTACGCATTCACTCTTGACCATCTTATTTCTCCCTCCTCTCGACTCATCGATCGGTCTCCTCGTCATTCCAACTCCCTCTCCTCTATCTCCTCTCCTTTGAATACCGCCTTTCTTCTCGCCACAGATTGACCGTTTCCGTCGCTGATCGATCGACATCTCCTCCCGGCTCGCTTGCCAATCCGGCCTCACCACACACTCACGAGAGGCCCAGCCTTCCTCGTCTTCACACACAGGCACAACGGCCACAGCCACCAAGGCACTCTCCGGCTCACAAGTCACAGGCACTAAGGCCACAGTACACCAAGTACCAAGTCCGCAGACCACAAACAACGCAACCGATGGAAATAGGGCCGTCTTGTTGCTCCGACTGTCGCCCGACCCTCCCATAAACACTAATCCGAGAGCGCCGGCCGAACCGACCACTCAGGACGAGCGAGAATGGAAAATGTGCTTGTGGTACGCTGCGGTAGACGAGGGACGAGAGATTACCAGAGCAGACTTTATCAACCGCCGCCTCTTGTCGAGTCGCCGGGGGAGAGTGTGTGGAGGAGGGGATGGGGGAGGGAAGAGGGGAATAAGGGAAGGTTCTTCTTGCATATGGAAAATAGGGGATTGTAGATGAGAAGAGTGGGGAGGGGAGAGGGTACTAATCTTGTCGAGATGATTGTAGTTTAATCTCCTTATTCTTCTCCTTTGTAGTCGTATTCTCCCACATCCATACATCTCCCTCCTCTCCACAAAATCACGTCCCTGTGATGATTCTGGGGTGGTAGCACTAATTGCCGCTACGTCGCACTCTGTGCAACAAATATCTATAGTACACTAGTTGCACTTTTTTTCTAATTCGCACTATTTGCAACAATTCTAATTCGCACTATTTGCGATTGGACAAAAATGGATTGATGTCTTCTGTCTATTGGACACTCTCTTTACATTCTCTGGCATTATGGCCATGTTTGTTGCAAGTCCAACACGGACCGCTCTTGAACGGAATTTCGTTTGATCTTCTTGCGCTTTTGTAATTGCGCAGCGGTTCATTATCAAGGGACGATCTCTTTTGGGCGTTTGCACCAATCATTGGGTTCTTCCATTCGACAGTATCACTTCTTCCCATGAGGTATAGAATGCACTCCATCTGTTTCGTCCAATTGAGTAGGAACACCGAATTCGACGATAGGGGGTATGGGAGGACGCCATCAATCAATTTTCCAGTTAGGCAGGATATTTCGAGTGCACCATCGGTCTCATACTTCCAGATGGTCAAGTGGTTCATAATTGTACCCAGAGTATCTGTTTCTTTTGAGTTGGTAATTTCCATAGGCGATACAGTGAACAGGGATTTTCTTCCTGGGACCAGCTTGAACGTCTTTCGAAGATTAGTCATGTCGTCCTCTCCGAGAGTTCTAGGAAGAACAATGAATATGTCATCCTGCGTATTTTCATTGATGATATTGAGATCACTGACGAAGTTTGTTGTATCGATTTTCATGACTTGCACTTTGCATATTATTTCTTTGTCACTTCTTGTATGCAGCGGAAATTCAGATGGAATCACCACACAGATGCTCGACGCCGGGGTGATATTGGTTCCGTCGAGCAGCGCCCTGTTCATTCCTGTTACAGCATTGTCCGGAGCGTTTTTCATTGTATAGGTCATGTTCAAATCTAAGTCTTGAAGGGTATTCATTCGACATTCACACAGATGAGCATACGATTCCTCCCATATCTTCGGCGTGATATTATTCATATCGATTGATTTGAAGGTTCTGACCGCGTCAGCCGGGCGCAATACTCGGCCGTTGCTTTCCTTTCGTACCGTCAGTATCTTAGCAACATCGGCTATGCAGTCGACCCGTATGGATGCCAGAGGGCCCTCCAGACCGTGAATCCAATCTTTGCCAACTGCGGAGATGCAAGTGCAGCCACTAAGTGGATGGAGCGGCGAGGTTGCGTCCAGATCCATAGTCCTGCAAGTAACCGCGCTTATAATATTCAGATTTTCATTATACAGTGCATCCTTTGGGACTAATCGCAATCTATCTATCTGAACTATTCTTTCCTTTTCCACTTTCTGAGGATTCATTCCAACAATAGTTGCTGTCGTGGCCGATCGTTTTGCTACCCGGTAGGGTCCTTCCCATCTCACCGCAAGTTTCGGTACCCTCTCGTCACATCCTAATTCTTTCCTCACGAAGACTCTATCTCCTATCGCTGGCTCCTTCCCTCTGTTATCTTCATGTCTGTCATCATACACCTTTTTCATCCTCTCTCTTTCTTTCTCAAGCTTCTCATTCACTATGTGCAACGTTCGATCCATTATTCGCTTCATTCTCTCCTTATAATCGTCTTGATCGGACATATTAACCGTGTTATCGTGAGGGATGTCACTACCCGGTAGTCGCTCATCACGTCCGTAAATCATGTAATGTGGGCTCTCTCCCGTAACCGAGTGAGGCGATATATTATAAGCGTAAACTGCGTAGGGGAGGGCCTCATCCCATTCTTCTCCCCGGCCTACTAGTCTTCTTAATATCTCCACGATTGACCTATTATACCTTTCTGTGAGTCCATTCGCCCGTGAATGATAGGGTAGTGTTAGTTTCCGCTCAATTTGCCATCTTTTCGATATCTCGTCCATTATACCATTCACAAATTCCCCTCCATTATCCGATATTAATCTCTTAGGTACTCTTCCACCTTCCAAAACCCATCGCTTAAGGAAGGTTTCTGCAACTGCCGGTGCTGATTTTACCTTGAGTTCGTACGCCCCACCATACTTGGTAAAGTGATCGATAACAGTCAGGATGTAACGATTCCCGTTTGAGCTTCTCCCCATATCTATAAGGTCGATACCCACCAAGTCCATTGGCGACGTTGTTTTAGACGGTGACGGATCATTTTCTTTGCCGGATTAGATTTTAGGCATTTCATGCATTTCCTCACTGTAGCTGGTACCTCCTTTTCCATATTGGGCCACCACGATTCTTTTTGTAACAATTTCAGGAGCCTAAGTCCACTCACATGTCCAGTAAGAGGGTTTTCGTGGACCCTTCGTACTAGGTTTTCTCTTTCTTTCTTGGGAACATACAACAATTTTGAACTGGTCTTATCTAATAAGTACAAGATTCCATCCTCATCAACATTCCAATCTGCCAAGGTGAAGTTCGTATGCCCGATTTTTACTTCCTCGCCACCATCTCGCTTTCCGTCTCTCATCTCCTTAACCCTCTCTATCATATCCACAGCGAATTCATCTTCTCTAAGCAACATTCTCCATTTATCCACCTTCTCTCTCCATATTCTATTTTCCTTTTTATCTCTTTCCATTCGTTCCTTCTCCAATCTTTCCTCCCTCGTACTACTTCTTGTTACCGCATTTATTACTAGATCTTGCCCTAGGTCGTCATCATCATGATAATATTCACTTTCCAATAATGGCAACGGGTTTCTTGATAGACTATCTGCCACCGTGTTGTCGCTTCCTTTCATATACTCTATATCCAAATTAAATGGCTGGAGTTCGCACGCCCATCTCCATATTCTAGGACTGACATTCCTTCTTTTCATCATAGTTTTTAGAGGTTCATGATCGGTTCTTACTATTACCTTGGAACCATAAATAAGATATTTCCATTTCCGCACCGCTTCAAAAATTCCAAGTGCTTCTAAATCGCTGACGCTATAATTCTTTTCACACTTTTTCAAGGCCCTCGAGAAATATGCTATTGCTCTTAGGTTACCATCCGATCTATCCTTCTGAGAGATTACTGCTCCTATTCCCACTCCCGACGCGTCTGTCATGAGTATATAGGGGTACTCTCCGCTCATAGCCCCCTCCATATCCGGTTGTTTGAGCACGGGTACCTCCGTCATCCTTTTTTTAATCTCTAGAAATGCCTTCTCGGCTTCCTCGTTCCATTCCAATTTTTTTCCGTTCCAATCACACTTAGTCAACTCTATTAACGGGTGTATGATAGTGGCGAATCCTTTGATAAATCTTCTGTAGAAGCTCGCCATTCCAATGAAGCTTCTTACTTTAGTGATTGAATCTGGCCGCGAGAGTTTATTCATTGCCTCGATCTTATCCACGTCCATATGAATACCTTCCTTCGTTAACTTATGCCCAAGATATTTTATTTCATTCACCATAAATAATGACTTCTTAGCGTTCAAAGTAATCCCGTTATCCTGCAATCTCCGTAGTACCCGTTCCAAGACACGTAGGTGTTCATCTATAGTCTCAGTAGCAATCATTAGGTCATCCATATACACCAGAACGCTTCTACTCTTGCCGCCTCCTTTCATCTCTTCTTTCATGACCTCGTTCATCATTCTTTGGAATGTGGATGGAGCAATCGATAACCCGAACGGCATACATTCAAATTCGTATAATTCGTCCAGTACGGAGAATGCCGTTATAGGTTTCGAATTCTCCTCCATTGAAATCTGCCAAAACCCTGCTTGGAGATCTACCAGGGTGAAATATTTCTTTCCCTCTAGGTTTTGCATGAGTGATTCCAAATGCGGCAATGGGTATGAGTCCTGTTTTATAACCTGATTTACTTTTCTGTAGTCGACGCAGAATCTGATACTACCGTCCTTCTTCCTCACCAATACAATTGGGCTCATCCAGGGGCTCTCGCTTTTCCTTATCACATTTTGCAAAAGCATCTTATCTACGAATTTCCTTAAGGGTTCCCTTACTGCAAAAGGGATCGGTCTTGTTTTCTGTCGGATCGGGTTCGTGTTCTCACTCAACTCAATTTTGCACTTGATTCCCTTCACTTTGCCGATCACGTTACTTTCACTTGCGATAAAGAGTTCAGGGAATTTCATTAATACATTCTCCAACTTCCCATCCATTGGCAATTGCCTGTTCTCTTCCAATATAAGTTTTACTTCATCCCATTTTTGCTTCATCCCATTTTCATTTTACTTCATCCCATCTAAGCTGCCCTTTCACTTCTCTTTTCATTTCATTTTTCCATATTTATCATCTATGCTGCGGTCGCAGTTCGTGTTTTCCCATAATTGATATTCTCCATGTTTCAGCTTTACTCTCCCCCGGCGACTCGACAAGAGGCGGCGGTTGATAAAGTCTGCTCTGGTAATCTCTCGTCCCTCGTCTACCGCAGCGTACCACAAGCACATACCAAAGTTGTACGGTCCAAAGGACCTTCCAATCCGTCATTCGTGCTGTACATCGTCCAGAAGGGCGCTCGTGCGTCGTTTTTATCTCACGAATTAGCGCAATGAATTCACACGTTTTCTAGCTAACTACGGCGCTCGAGTTCAATACCTGAATGACAATTCCACCATCACTATCGATCCTCAGTATGCCTCTCTCTGCTCACTATCCTATCAAGCACTGGCTCAGTGCGGTTCTCCAGTTTCGATGGAGACTACTCGGTACGGTGATGGGACTTTTAGGAACCGGCGTTCAGGAACCCATCTCGCCCACGCCTCCTCGGTCCCTCCTCTGCCTCAAAAGGGCTTCCTAAACGTCATAGATCGCGAGTTCCTAAACGCCGGTTCCCAAATGTAACGTCACCCTCGGGAATAACTGAGTGATCATTCCAGGGTGCCCTTCCCTCCATCTACTCTGCGGGCTTTGATGCGATCTCTGGTTGTACACCCGTATATATGGCAAGGTGGGACACTTTTTTGTTTTGTAGAGCTACATAGCTGTACTGCATTCCTTTCAGTTCTCCATACACCATCCCCAATACCGCCTTCTCCATACCGAGCCCCATTGCGACTATCGACTTCAAGAGGACCGGAGCCGGCCGATCGGTGGTGGTGTCCGGCGATTACGGTGAGCCTTAGCCGGTTAATCTGTCAATCATGTTATTCAAAAACCTTCAGGTGCCGATTCCTCAACTGGAGTGGACACTAGTACAGTCTTCGTTTCGGCTGGTCGTTAAATCGGCACTCCTGCACGTTCCCGGACATCGAAAAAATAACCATCATTCATCCCCGACCACCAACCCTACGAAAATGCATTCTATTTAGGGATTCAGTGAAACTCATTTCATTTTCACCTATTTGTCCGGGAAAGAGCAGGAGCGCAAGTAAATCGTAGGAAGGTTTTGAATCACAAATTATCAGGCTACGTCGGGTGCTCGGCCGCCAATAATGGAATCTACTCCCGCGTGCCATCTGTCGATCCCGCTATCAGCACGTTTTCCGTGCCTGTGAATACGTAGTGAGTGATAGACTACTGATTAAAGAATGAGTATCACGAATACCAGGATAAATGATTTTTGATTGCAGTGGCTACACTCTGCAAGTGAGGGGAAACTTCTCGATGTACTATCAGACTGATTTCCTTCGGCTCACGATCAACGGGGGCGTTCAAACGTGAGTTGGCCTTTTATTGTAGCCTACGGACGATAAATACGTGCCCCATGAAGTACAGATCCCTATTTTACTGAGGGTTTGACGCTCCGGTGTGGCCTCCTACATAACCATGGCAGGGGCTCCGCAGGTGTGTCTAGACTCAGTACTTTCTGGGTTCTGATCAAGATGGGGTGTCAGAGGGCCGTTTTTATCATTTCGGAATTGCTATTTTGAGGGATTTCGGGTCAGGGAATACATTTACCCTTCCATTTGCAGGTTTTCCAACTCCGGGAGTACCTCTAGATCGCAGTCCTCGACGTCCTTTGCCGTCCAATTCGACAGTACGACTACCAGACCCGCAGACAAGTTCGCTTTCCAATTCGACATCGAATCCCAGGCGCAGAGGCCTACTACGACCAGCACTACCACTATAAGACCCAGCACTACAAGCACTGCAAATCAACTTGCATTGTTCTCTTCAATGACTTTTATTACATTCTACCTTCTGAGCTCGTAGAGTGTGGCAACATACCTTAGGCGTTACCAATACCTCCAGAACAGGAGAGATGTTCCCTTCGTTGGCTTGTATTGTACTCTACCTATTGAGAATGATTAAATGATTACATATCATGGTGTTTCCTTTAGATTACTAACTGTATGAGCTCAAATAAAGCGTGCACCCGCTCCGTGTTTACTAACGTTCCTGTGCCCCTTCACCCCTTCGCCGTTCTATCTGGCTGTGTGTCCACTGTCTCTTTCTCTCGCGCGCACTCGGGCAAAACAACACTCGCTCTGAGTGACTCACACAACGTTGTGCAATATTTCGCGTCGCGCTAGTTTATAAGGGAGGAAAATTGAAGGGATTCTTCACTTATGCTTTTCATTTTGCACTTTTTTGAACTTTCAAATCGGTATTTGTGTCCAGTTGTACCTTTCCAGCTGAATATTATAATGGGAGGCAAGAAGAATCGTGCTACGCGCCCAAGCGCTGATTTAATCAGAAAGGTAGCCATTTGTGCTCTCAGATTCAAGTTTTGATGCAGAGATTACTGGTTAACGAACGAATTCTCAGGATCCAATCCATTTCGATGCTTGCGAAGTCTTCTTCGTAGGTGGTCATCACACGAGTGAATGGAGACATGTGAGTGCTTTCCAGATTTAATCTCTTTTGCTCATTTAAATATGCATTTCAGTCGCACCGAAAGTCCCCTGGACTCCTCCGTCCCGACCCCTTCGGTGTCAATGACTACTTTGTTGACTATTCCCTGAACAAGAAGAACAGATGGACGATTAGTGAAGAGATTGCGGAGAGGATTGAGGATGTTCAGGTCAGTGGATTTTCGAAAATAGATTTATTTAAAATGTTATATTTCAGGACGACCACTTCAACATTCGCGTCTCGGCTTCAGTTCACAGAATAGATCGAGAAAGAGCTAACGAAGATCTCCAGAATGAGCCGCAGAATCATCTGCCCTGGTTAGGAGAATTTTCTCAATATTTCCTGCGCGAATATATGAAGAATGTCGCATTTAGTCTGGAGTACCACTCGGCCTCTCGCGATGGCGCAGCAGTCGTTCACAAGCAGTCAAAGCGAGGGAAGACTCGGCTGAGGAACTTCACTCACGAGTGAGTCAATCCTCCCATTCTTGAATGAGACGAGACATTTTTCGCTCAATTCTGGACACTCCAAAGCTGAACTGAGCGCTTTCAGAGCCCAGCCGCCCAGGCGATCTAACGGCAAAGTGACCAGGCCCGTCTACTCGGAGAAACTCGACAAGAGTGATCGACTACTGCCCGAAGAGGAGGATAGGGAGCACCAGGTTCGATTATTGATTACTAGTGTCCCTTTGACGTCTCGTAGGACTCAAGACTCTTGCCTTCCTTTGAAGATCCTTCCTCTTGAACTAGTTCGCCGCAGGGCCTTAGAGCCTAGCGTTGAGGTCACTCTGAAAAGCCTCTTTGCAGAAATTCCACATCCACTACACGACGCTGCACCATTCGACCGAGACTAAAAAGACAGCCAGTACCACTCGCAAGCCGGTCCTCTCGAAGTCGCGAAAGCTCGCACGTCTCATAGATACTTCGGATCTTGAAGATGAAGATGATGACGTAGAGTTCTTTGCTGATCTTATTGAAGTGCCCTTCTCCATTCCAACTGTTGTTGAAGACCTCGGCGACCTCATTGTGATCAAGGAGAAGAGGAAAAGGGCAGGAAGAAAGGTAGGATGGACGAGACTATTTCCTCTCAATGAAAATAATCTAGGAACCTCTTCAACGATTCGTCGACGAGATTCTGAAGCCTGTCTTCTTGCCTGCTCCTGTAACAGTCGTGGACAGCGTCGAGGGCACTGTAGAGAATCTTGATGACGAGCAAGACATTCCTCATGTAACCCTACCATCCGAGATGTTCACTCGCATTCCAATGACCTCAGTTCCTGGTCTTTCATCTATTAGTCGACTACCTTGCTTCCCTCCCTCATGGGAGGTGCATCAGAAGGACAGCCTGCGAGTGCTCGGTATGGCATTCTTCTGTTCCATTTTTGTCTGTGTCTGGAGTAATCTTTAATCTGGAGTAGTCCATTGCAGGAATGATCATTCCCTCTTGCGTCATCGCTCATCAATACGGAGAGGAGCTGCGACTTTCAGTTGTTGAAGAGTGAGCCTTCATTCCATCTTTCTAGATTGATCAAACCTCTTCAGTTGCCCATCATCTCATCCTTCACGTATTCAATTCCCCGTCTCTGATGAGATTCCACCCATAATAGAGAGCCTCACGACTGAATTCTGCGAAATTTGTTATGGAGCGGTGGATTTGAAGAGCGATGATAGGGTATGAGTTCCATTCAAGATCCGTTATCTTCATTCCCCGATACTAAGACCAGAGTAAACCACACTTCCAGATGTCTCATCCCTTCGCCCTCTCCTGCTCCCATCTCTTCTGCACTGGATGCTGGCTGGCCCATATCAATGAGTCTTTCCATAGGCAGAGACTTCCCGCAACTTGTCTAGTCAGTATTCACCCTGCTTTCCGTTCAATCACGAAATAAATAAGTGACCATAGGAACTGTTTTCAGCACCCCGACTGCGCCATCGCACTCTCCATCCCCGCGGCTAAGGGTCTCCTGAGCTGCTCCTCACTTCTGACCTATACAGAGGCAACGATCAGTGCACTGAAGGAAACAGGAAAGCTGATTTCGTGCCCGGAGTGCGCCAGATATAACTACACTAAGGGGTGAGTGGATCAGTTGAAGCCTTGCCTGGCAAGAAAACAAATAGTCTACAGCCGCATAATAATGATACAAAATGAGCACAATAATGATTCAAAAGAGAAGATTTGCGTTGATTTAGATCCCTCCTCATCTCCTGCCCTTGCGGTGCCCGCCTCTGCACTCACTGCTCCTCTGTGGCACATGGACCAATGGACTGCGCCAAGTTCCGGCAGTATAATAGATACATGAGGGAAGCAGGTGAGTCTAATTATTCAGTTATACTCCCTATAAAAAACGAACAATAATACAAATATACTCATTGGAAGATACAACGAGATCGATGACTAGACTACTTTGAAGGAGTAATTAATTGCAGGTTTCGACTCTGTCTACTCATCTACCCATACTAATCCGATCGTTCAAGAACTGGTCAAATGCCCAAACTGCAATGAGCTGATGCAGAAGATATATGGGTAAGAAAATTTATTATCTTGAAAAGATAAATAAACAAAAATTCAGTTGCAATCGCCTGAGATGCCACTGCGACACGGAGTTTTGCTTCAATTGCGGGGGCCAATGGGATGATCAGAGCCATTACAACTGCAGGAAGGAGCACGTCTCGACTAGTGTGAGCATTTGATCTTGAGCTTTGAGGTTTCCCACCGTATTATCACCGAGTAAGTCGACCTAGCGTAATAAAACCGCACCATAACTTTTTTGAGGCTCACTAACATGAATCTAAAACATGTCTATTTCAGGTAATGATTCTCAACGTTACTAAATCGAGAGACGTATCCTTGCTCATCGCTGCACAGCTTCCGAGAGCGCTAACGGCTAGGGTGAGTATCGTTTTCTTCCGTAATCACACAGAATAATTAAACGATATAGCACGCTGTAAACTAAAAATTCTGCACCAGGTGCGCGGACGTTGAAAATTGTCCTTTCCCGGCAATTTTTTTCATCTGGTGATGCATTTTGCAAAAAATATTTGTCGAGAATGCCAATGCTAAATCTCAGTGAAACCAAAGCTGAACGCACTTTTAAGAATTTTTCAATTTAAAATGCAAAAAAAAATCCGCGAAAAATTTGCACTGCAATTTTTTCCTGGAAAAAATTGCAGTGCAAATTTTTCGCGGATTTTTCTTTCGTCGATTGCGAGTCCCATTTATCAAGCAAAACACAAGATCAAGGATTGGGAATCGAACCATCGACCTTTGGTTCGAACACCTATCGCTTTGCCAATTGGCTACGAAGACGAGTCTCTCCCACTTTCTATTCCGTGTAATGACAGCGCGGCTGAGAGATTTTCAAATGAAAATCGTCACAGGCTTACGTTCTTTGTTAAGAGAGATGGGCATAGAATTTTCAGAAAATTTTGATATGATGAGAGTGATAAGAGTCCACTACGTGTCAAGATTAGCTACTCATTTAGTTTGAAAATATTTGAAGCCGCGTTGTCCAAGTTATCCGATATGTGGGCTCGTGTCACAGATATTGACTATCGGGCAAAAGATTAAGGTTACGCGGGAAGTAAGTCCAAACACCTCGCCATTACTGCGCGCTATTGCTGAGTTTGAAAACGATCTTCATTTGAAAATGACTCAGCCGCGCTGTCATTACTCGGAATAGAAAGTAGGAGAGATATGTCTTCGTAGCCAACTGGCAAGTCGATAGGTGTTGGAACCAAAGGTCGATGGTTCGACTCTAGGGTTGACAATTCAAGGATCCTTGAATTTCCTTGCGAAGAATTCTCTCACTCTCATTCCTTGCGCAAGGAATGAGGGGGAGAGGATTCCTTGCGCAAGGAATAAAGGAGAGAGGATTCCTTGCGCAAGGAATCGATTCCTTGCGCAAGGAATGAGAGGGAAAGAGGGAAATTTGGGTAAGGAATTTCTTTGTTCTCTCCCCTCTTTCCCCCCTCTCCCTCCCATTCCTTGCGCAAGGAATCGATTCCTTGCGCAAGGATTCTCTCCCTCTCATTCCTTGCGCAAGGAATCCTCTCCCCCTCATTCCTTGCGCAAGGAATCCTCTCCCTCTCATTCCTTGCGCAAGGAATCCTCTCCCTCTCATTCCTTGCGCAAGGAATCCTCTCCCTCTCATTCCTTGCGCAAGGAATCCTCTCCCTCTCATTCCTTGCGCAAGGAATAATTCCTTGAATTGTCAACCCTATTCGACTCCCAACCCTTGCTCTTGTGTTTTGCTTGATTCACAGGACTCGCAATCGACGAAAGAAAAAAACGAGAATTTTTTGCACTGCAAATTTTTCCAGGAAAAAATTGCAGTGTTTTTTTTTTTTTTTTAAATTTTTCGCGGATTTTTTTTGCATTTTTAATTGAAAAATTCATAAATTTAATTTCAATAAACTGGTAATTTATATACGAAATGCGAAATCGTGCTTTGATGAATCACAGAGACAATTTCGTGCGGTCTTTTCTAGCCGCGCACCTGGTGCAGAATTTTTAGTTTACAGCGTGCTATATCGCTGAAAACATTGTGATTTACCTCTGTGTGATGGCATTTCCATACCTTGAGGCTATTTGCAGACGGTTGTTGAAGCTATACTTCATACTGTGATTGTTAGAATAAAAGACAATTTAAGTTGTAATATGTTTATACAGATGGACTTACTGGAGCAATGCACCATAATGAGGAAACGTCTTCTCGGTCTACCCTTCAGTGAGAAGAAAGTGTACGAGCGAACGTTTATTCAGGTAATTAATTACATAATAATCGTACATCATAATTAATTAGCAATTAATTTCATATATTTCATATTTATCCTGACATCAGGCAATGGGCCTGCAGGAGGTGACATCATTTGGGAGGGGATTGAGATCTTCGTTCTCAAAGTGTCGGAGGGTCAAGGGTTGGGATCTTCTTAGATGTGTCATCTCAAATGTCCGTCGCTCTTAGTCGATTGATTACGTTTGAGTGTTGAAGAAGTCCATCCAGCCGCCGAAGTCCTGACTTGCGTGGTTTAGAATAAACTCACGAAGCAGTCTTCTTGAACGGGGCCTTT
>LS560481.1:2022-22104 GCA_900490775.1 Pristionchus maxplancki | reverse complement strand
GGAGTCGACCGACCGTCGCGAGCGCACGAATGGAGAGCAATTAATTAATTAACTGATTTAGTTGTCTCTACTGGTCGAGTTGTGCCGCCAGGGACATCTCCAGGAACGAAGAAAGAGGAAGCGAGTGGTGAAACAGATTCGATCCTGGCTCGTTAACTTTCTCTATACAGAGTGAGCTGCGTTTTCATTAATGAAGCTATTAAATTCCAATTTCAGCTCGAGCCAAGACATCTCAACCAAGGGCCGTGCCCTAAAGCAGTTCCACGATAGCCTCGTTGTTTGAGAAATGTTGAGAAATTTTCATAAATGTTCTTCGATATGTCATCAAGTGTGTTTTTCAATGTTTTATCGCGACTTATAGTGATAAACATGATTCACATTTCGAGATAGTACATGATTTTCCGTAGATGCGACCATTTGCGTTCGATATTGTATCGTCCGCGGTAGAATGTCACATCCATAATTCCGTTTTCAACCATTTCATCAGCAAGTTTTCTCCAATAATTCACAGATTGGTTGAACATCTCTCTTGGTGGATTCGCGCTCTGGTCATGTTGTTGAAAATAGAATGATGGCACGAGTTTGGGAATTTTGCTCAGAAAATCACCTTAACCACTGTTTCAATTGAGTAAACACAACAATTCCTTACCAATTTCATTTAAATCGCAGGTGTCGGCGAAAATTGAGAGCTCTTTAAGCGAGAGTTTCTGGCACAAATCCAGAGTGACCTCCCTGTAAAAAAATTCCTAAGAATAAGAGGGCATTTTACCCTACCATAGATATATGTCATAGATATTTGCGTCTAAAAAGAGGTCATCTACAAGAACATCTTTCCGAATTGCATTCATGATCATTTCGTGAAATTCTTTTCCGAGAGTACTTATTTCTAGTCGACGAACTTGCGAGAATCCCAGCAAGAGACGACTAATTTCAGTAGTTAAATCATCAAATTGAATTACATCATCATCATCATCTTTACTGTTTTCGTCACGGAAAGCCCATTTGCAAGCCACTTTTGCGAACTAAAAGTATATAAGGATCATTTTCAAAGAAAAATAAACTAACGCCAAATAAACTAATCTTGTTTGCATTCATATTCCCTCCAACTGCTCGAACCTTTGAAGTGTTTTGATCCTTTCGGGAACGTTATCGATATGTTTATGGACTTCTCGTCGTTTGCGTATAGCTGGCACAACTCAGCTACGGGCAGTTGATTGCGAGACTCAATAAACTCATCAACTAGTGCATTCCAGGTGCGTGAAATCTAAAAAAAATGTTTTTTTCTTCATATTTTCATTTGTTATTATTATTTTTAAATTATAACTCGAAAACACTTACCAGTCGCATCCTCCCGAACGCTACTCCATCAGCGCGAATGATTATTCTAACAACATCCGGAGGAAGGTTGGAAAGATTCAAAAAGGATTCGTCAGTCATTGATGATGAAGGGCAGTTAAAGGAAAGAATGAAGAGAAAGTGCGGGAAAGACGCGTAAAAGCATGAAAACCCTGCGGCAATGCCGCACTGTAATCATCACAAAGAATGCATGAGAATATTTTGAATTGAAACGTGGCGTTCTCTCGCTTGGGAGATATGGATCTTAATGAGAAACGGACGGAACCGTCTCGTTCAAGAGCTACCCCGACAAATACTTTGCCAAGCGCCAAAAAATAATTGGACCGATGACGACGTTCGCCAGGGAACACGCGCTAAGAGCACTGGCTCCTGGTAGCCTTGGTGACAAATCTAATATAATCTTGGCCTTTAATACTTGTTAGCCACGGGCATGAGATTCATACGTGACAAAAACGTTGAAATCCGTTGTTTGTTGCAATTTACATCTAATTTTTATTCAATCGAGCAGAACAATAAACAATGATCACTATAAAAACAGCTCTCCTCTCTGTTACCCTCACTTCTTCTCCAATTCTCCTCCATTTCTCTTCATCTCTCCTCCACAGGTTGGTTCCTCCGAATCGACACTCTTCACTCACCCCCGGGGCTCCCTTATGATCGCCCAGTACCCCTAAGCTCCCCTGGGACCCCTACCGTACCCAAGGCTTACCTAGACCTTCGAACATTACCTCATCCTTGGGTACCCAATCGACGACTGACTATGCTGCCTGGCCCAAGTACGATACCTACAGTATCCATATTCCAGATGGGAACCCAGCTACCGCTACTCGCTGTTCTGCTGGCGGTTCTACAGTATGCTGCTGTTCTTACGGGTACGGTATCGAAGTGGATTACTGTAGCAGCTGCGGATATTAAATTCGAGATAGGTTACTGTAGCGTGGCGAGATACCAGGAAGTGGAGTTTGAGATGACTTGTTGTTGGAATGAACTGACGTCGTAATGTTCAGGCACACCCATGGAAGAGCTCAAAGCGAACGGCGGGCGTTTCTTCCTGAAGGCTTACAATGACATGTACCTTTCCGGGCAAGAGCGTACAGTCAGGTAAGGATGCGGACCTGGCAAAAGACTAATGGAGGCAGAGGGGGTTGAACCCATCTCCCAATGTTCATAGGTCCACTGCCCGTTGAGCCACAGTCATGTCTTTGCAGCTATTCTGTTACTATGACGAATGGACCGCCCGGGGACATGAACCACTTTACGATTCTTCCGTGGACAAGTACGCAGGTATGCTGCTGTTGTTTTTGTTGTCGTTATTGTTAGAATTGTTTTTCAGGTTGTGATCATGGCAAGCAATGGCAAATACCTCAGTCACAAAAATCCCGTCGACCTCGCTGACCACGCGCGCGCTTGGGAGATGTGGACGCCAGTGAAGAACGGGGACGGTTCTTGGTCGTTCAACAGTTCATATGAATATGGCTGGCTGAGCGCACATCGAAGCCATAAAGGAAAAGTGGTGGGCGCGTCCGCGAACAGCAAATGCGAAAAGTGGCGGCTGGAGACGTGGCAGCCTGGTACGCAACTTGGGGATACCTAACGATTACTGTAGCTTGATACACGGTGGGGTTACTGTGGTGTTGTGTGACAGTACTGTATCTGGAGGAGGGATACAGTAACTGTGCAGCAGAACTCATGCTTTGTTGTTATTGTTGTTAACTTTGATTTTAATTATTAATGTTCAGGACCACTCATGGCCGAGCTCATGGCGAACGGTGGGCGGCGCCTTCTGAAGGCATACGATGGCAAGAGATACCTCAACGGACAAGTGGATATCAACAGGTGAGAAATGTCCGAGGGCCTAGCAAAAGACGAATGGGGGCAGAGGGGATTGAACCTTCAACCTACCGTTCCTAAGCCTACTGCCCTCACCACTCGGCCACAGTGTTCATACAACACGTTTGCAGTGATTACGTCCGCGTGCAGAACGGACCGCCCGGTGACACGAACCACTTTACGATTGTGCAGATGAACGATAAGGAGGTATTGTTGTTGTTGTTGTTGTTGTTGTTGTTATTGTTATTGTTATTATTGTTGTGTTCAGGTTGCTATCAGGGCGAGCAATGGCCTGTTCCTTCGACACAAAAATCCGATTGACCTCGCTGAGTTTGCACAGGCTTGGGAAATGTGGATGCCAGTGAAGAACGCGGACGGTACCTGGTCGTTCGAGACTGGCTACAGCAATGGCTGGCTGAGTGCGCACAACACGAATGGAAAAGCGTACGGAATGCCTGAGAACAAGCGGTGCGAGAAGTGGACGCTGGAGACGTGGGAGCCACGCGGTATGCAGCTTGTTTGTATCTGATGATTACCGGGTCATGACGGGATAGTGTAACAGGGGTTGCTGTGCGTTGCACAGAAGATGTAAAAAAACTCGAGACTGAAGGCTTACGTAATCCGATGAAGAATGTATCATGCGCGGAATGTTCAGATACGCTCATGGCCGAGGTCACGGCAAACGGCGGTCGATTTTTCCTGAAAGCATGCAATGGAAAGTACCTCACCGCCCAGTGGAAAACGACCTGGGACAATTGCCCGAGGTTGGTATCTGCTAGCAATAGACGTCGGGAAGCAGGGGGTTTACGTTAGTCCATTGAGCAGCTGTTCTTATGTTTCATCTAGCCAAGTATTATTTACAGTGACCAAGTCGCTGTGAAAGACGGACCGCCCGGAGACGCGCAAAGCTGGACTATTGTGCAGATAAGCGATAAGGAGGTGTATTGCTGTTGTTGTTGTTGTTGTTATTGTTGTTGTTGTTATTATTATTGTGTTATGTTCAGGTTGCGCTCAGGAACAAATACAACAATATGTACTTGAAGCACGACAGACAGGATATGCTCGCCTATCAGAACTTCGTCGGCGAGTGGGAGAAGTGGACGCCAGTGAAGAACACGGACGGTTCCTGGTCGTTCAAGTTAGAAATACGGGACTAGAGTGTAGTCTCGAGTGCGGTCGTTCAGGAGTCGCTACGATCCGGGCTGGCTGAGCGCCGAACGCACTAACATCGTATATGACGGAGAGCCCAGTGACCCCAAGCGACTCTGCGAATCTATGCTGCGCCATCATGTCAACTGCAGCTGCAAGTTCCCATATATGAGCATGCGGCATGCCATCAAACGCTGCGAGAAGTGGTGGCTCGAACCGTGGTAGCCTCGATGATAAACACAGAATTTATTCACGTTTGCGGGTTCACTGTATTATTGCAAATTGGGATAATACATCACACGTGAAATTTTCCTCTTACACCTCTTCCATCTCGCCAGTTTCTCGACTCTTGTAATTTGATTCCAAGACAAAAAATAAAATACATCTGTTATTTGAAAGGATTTGCATCTCATTTTCATTAATTCAATTGCGCCAAACAATGAACAATGGTCCCTATAAAAGGAGCCTTCCTCCCCTCTCCCTCATTTCTTCTCCATTTCTCCTCATCTCTCGTCCGCAGGTCGGTTTCCCCTCCTCTGAATCGACCTCCCCACCAGGCTCACTTTTCTCACGATTCCATAGGATACACCAGTACACTTTAGGATCCATCAATGCCCATGAGAACCCTCAGTACGCCCCCCTAAGATCCCCTGAGTCCCCTATCGTATCCTATGCTGTCCTAGACCTGAAGATTTACTATCAACGAAAACTACCGTATCCTTTGTGCCCTTAATTGATGCTACACCCATACAGTAACCCGATATTCCAGATGGGAACGCACCTTCCACGGCTCGCCCTTCTGCTGGCCGTTCTGCAGTATGCTGCTGTGCTTGTTGCTCCCACGGGTACGGTGGATATCGATTACAGTATCCGAAGGTTACTGTAACCGACGTTATGAATTTTCAGGATTACTTATCGACGAGTTACTGACACACGGCGGTAGGCGCACTCTGAGGGCGTACAACAAGAAGTACCTCACCGGAACGGAGGATCACACCAAGTAAGAGGGTGGAAAGCTGGAAATACAACAAAAACAACAAAGAAAATGAGGCCTTTAAACTAGAGTGTAGTGTTGGAGATGAGCTCGCACCACTCAGCCATAGAGTTCGTACATCTCCCTTGCAGTGAGTACGTCCTTGTGCAAGATGGACCACCCGTGGCCGAGAACCACTGGACGATCGTGCAGATAAGCGACACGGAGGTACTGTTATTGTTGTTGTTATTGTTGTTGTTATTGTTGTTGTTATTGTTTTCAGGTCGCGCTCAGGGCGGCCAATGGCATGTACCTTCGGCAGAGCGGTACGATGGACCTGGCCAAGCAAGTGGACACTTGGGAAAAGTGGACGCCAGTGAAGAACGAGGACGGGACGTGGTCGTTCCAAGGTAGAAATACGGGACTAGAGTGTAGTCTCGAGTGGTCTCGTTTCAAGCTCGACGCAACGATAGATGGCTGAGTGCCTATGATCCAAAAGGATACGTGTATGGAGGAGATTACAATAAAAAGTGCGAGAAATGGACGCTGGAGACGTGGGAGCTTGGTAAGTAATGAGATGATTATTTTATTGCGTTGACTCCTCAGAACCACACATGGCGGAGCTACTGTCAAACGGCGGGCGTCGCTTTCTGAAGGCTAAATGGAATGACAAGTACCTCACGGGAGAGACTGAACACTTCAAGTAAGATGAGAGGCGGGCAAAAGAGGAATGAAGGCAGGGGAATTGAACCTTCAACCTATTGTTCATGAGCCAACTGCTCTCACCACTAAGCCACCCTATAGATGTCATTGGTCCTTGCAGGTCCTCCGTTGCTGAGATGAGGAAAGGACCGCT
This sequence comes from Pristionchus maxplancki, assembly GCA_900490775.1. Classification (NCBI taxonomy): domain Eukaryota; kingdom Metazoa; phylum Nematoda; class Chromadorea; order Rhabditida; family Neodiplogasteridae; genus Pristionchus; species Pristionchus maxplancki. The sequence continues at coordinate 15,940 of LS560481.1, read as the reverse complement.
CGGGGACGCAAACCACTGGACGTTTGTGCAGATCAACGATAAGGAGGTATGTTATTGTTGTTGTTGTTGTTGCTGTTATTATTATTGTTGTTGTTGTGTTCAGGTTGCGATCAGGGCGGCCAATGGCAAATTCCTTCGACACGTGAATCCCATGGACCTCACCAAAAAAGTCGATGACTGGGTGATGTGGACGCCAGTGAAGAACGGAGACGGCACTTGGTCGTTCAGGTTAGAAATACGGGACTAGAGTGTAGTCTCGAGTGGCGGTCGTTCAGGAGTCAAGACGGGAACTGGCTGAGTGCGCATAACGCGGTTGACAATTATTTGTATGGAGTGGCCGAGAACAGCGCCTGCGAGAAATGGATACTGGAGACGTGGGAGCTTGGTATGCAACTTGCGATATCACATTCGTAGAGGCTACTGTATCCACTGATGCTTCAGAGCCACAAATGGTGGAGCTCTTGGCAAACAACGGGCGGCGCACTCTCAAGTCGTGCAATGGCAAGTATATCATCGAACAGGAGGATACCACCGGAGGAATTTTAACTTCATGCAAGAGGTAGGTAGTAGCTTCGTGGGAAAAGTAGCTTCATTTTTTTGAGACGGCGAGGAATTATTAACAAAGATAATGTGCATTGCATCAGTTCAATTATCCTATGCAGGAGCGAAATTGTTGTGAAGGACGGACCGCCCGGAGACAGAAATCATTGGACGATGGTGCAGAAGAGCGATAAGGAGGTATTGTTGTTGTTGTTGTTGTTGCTATTATTGTTGTGTTCAGGTTGCGCTCAGAGCGGCCAATGGCATGTTCCTTCGACACAGTGAGAATTTTTGGGTGGTTGCGTTCCTTGACCTCCAATATACCGTCGACGATTGGGAAATGTGGACGCCAGTGAAGAACGAGGACGGATCCTTCTCGTTCAAGTGATACGATACTATAGTGTAGTCTCGAGTGATGTCTCGTTGCAGGAGCCGCTACGATCCGGGCTGGCTGAGCGCCTATCGTTATCTCAATTTTGAAGGCTACTTTTGTCCCTTTCCATATGTGAAAACGGAGGCTGAGAACAACCGCTGCGAGAAGTGGTGGCTCGAACCGTATTAGCCTCGATTATAAACAGAATTAAATCATGATGTTGTAACGGAGATCACATTATGATACGAGAGAGATCAATGCATACAGTTATTTGCATTTCACCAATTCTTATTCGATCAAAACGCCGAACAATGGTGACTATAAAAAGAGCCCTCCTCTCCTTTCCCCTCATATCTTCTCCATTTCTCCTCATCTCTCGTCCGCAGGTTGGTTCCCTCTCCTCCGAATCGACCTCCCCACTCCCACCAGGCTCACTTAGGAACCCTTCGGATCCACCAGTACCCCTCAGGATCCTTCAGTACTCATATGGACCCCAGAATCCCCCATCAGTTTTCCTTGAACCGTTCCGTACCCTATGATGACTGGCCCTGGAGAATACGAACGTTACCGCACCCCTAGCTACGAACACTACCGTGTCCTTGGGGCCCCAATCGATGCTACACCAATACAGTAACCCGATATTCCAGATGGGAACCCACCTACCACGGCTCGCCCTTCTACTGGCCGCTCTACAGTATGCTGCTGTGCTTGTTGCTCCCACGGGTACGGTGGATATCGATCCGAAGGGTATTGTAACTGAGGTTATGAAATTTCAGGATTGCCTATGGACGAGTTACTGACGAACGGCGGGAGGCGCATTCTGAAGGCGTACAACGAGAAATATCTCACCGGAACAGAGGAACACACCAAGTAAGAGGGGGGAGGCTGGAAAATCAGCAAAAAAAATTGCAAAAGACTACTGCAGGCAGAGGGAATTGAACCATCAACCTACCATTCATAGGCGTACTGCTCTCACCACTGAGCTACAGAGTCCATACATTGCAGTGAGTATGCACGTGTGCTAGAAGGACCGCCCGGGTCCGCGAACCACTGGACGATCGTGAAGATAAGCGATAAGGAGGTATGTTATTGTTGTTGTTATTGTTGTTGTTATTGTTGTTGTTATTGTTTTCAGGTCGCGCTCAGGGCGGCCAATGGCATGTACCTTCGGCAGAGCGGTACGATGGACCTGGCCAAGGAAGTGGACACTTGGGAGAAGTGGACGCCAGTGAAGAACGAGGACGGGACGTGGTCGTTCAAGGTAGAAACACGGGACTAGAGTGTAGTTTCGAGTTGCTCGTTCAAGGCACAACGCAACGATAGATGGCTGAGTGCCCATGATCCAAAAGGATACGTGTATGGAGGAGATTACAATAAAAAGTGCGAGAAATGGACGCTGGAGACGTGGGAGCCTGGTAAGTAACGGGATGATTTCTGCCTCTACGGGTAGTATCGTACTGGGTAGTATGGTGCCACTGGGTACCCTAACTTATTTAGATGAGTTGATGATCTAGAACCACACATGGCGGGCGTCGCTTTCTGCCAAGCCATCCCTACTTTACGAGCTTTTGTAGTTGAAATTGTTGAGCTCACGGCCAACGGCTAAATACGGGACTAGAGTGTAGTCTCGAGTTGGTCGCACTCTAATGCATTGCAGTTGAAGTTGCGGAGCTGATGAAAAACAATGGACGATGGATGCTGAAGGGGTTCCACGAAGAATCAAAAAAGTACAAGTATCTGTCGGGACAGGAGGATACGAGCTGCTGGTTCTTCTGCCTGCGGTACGCCAGCAAAAGACCGATGCAGGCAGGCGGGGTTGAACCATCGACCTACTTCCATCAATCGGCGCCTCCCGTCACTGAGCTATGGTTCATCCATCGCTTTTGTACAGGAACGGAGTGACTGTGGAGGACGGACCGCCCGGGGAGAAGCAGCACTGGACGATTGTGAAGATTAACGATAAGCAGGTGTTGTTGTTGTTGTTATTGTTATTATTATTGTTGTTGTTGTTATTGTTTTTGTTTTCAGGTTGCTCTGAAGGCGAACAATGGGCAGTACCTCCGCCACAATAACGGATGGGCCGCACTTGTCGATCTCGTCGAAAAAGTGGACGACTGGGAGATATGGACGCCAGTGAAGAACGAGGACGGATCGTGGTCGTTCAGGTGGGAAATACGGGACTAGAGTGTAGTCTCGAGTGGTCGAGTGGCGTTCATCCCACTTCATGGTTCAATAGAGGTTATAAGCTCTGGAATCAGCGTCCGATGCGGTTTTAGGATAATATAGTACCCTAGAAATTGCGCCTAGAATCCCTTAGGATCCCTCTGAGCCCCAGAAGACATGTTCTATCCGTTCAGGAACTACGATGGCTGGCTGAGCGCGCGTAGAGAGGATGACCTGGCGTGCTCCAGGCCGGATATTCGGCGCTCCGAGCAGTGGCGACTGGAGCCGTGGTAGCCTCGTGGTAACCCCTTAGTACCATCCTGGTACTCTACCTATGCGGATAAAATACATGTATTTTTGAAGTTGAATTACACGACAGACAAGACAATACGTGACAAACAAAAGTTGTGACAATTAACATCTCATTTTAACTTATTCAAACGCAATATTGGTCACTATAAAAGGAGTCCGCCTCTCTGCTCCCCTCATTTCTTCTCCATTTCTCTCATCTCTCGTCCGCAGGTCGGTTTCCCTTCTCCGAATCGGTTTTTTCCTCTCTCCGAGGATCCCTTAGGATCCCCCAGTACTCCTGGAGATCGTATAGGAACCTTACTGTGCCCTAGGATGCATTGTCCCTAGAGAGTACGGTACCTACAGTATCCCAATTCCAGATGGGAACCCAACTACCGCGGCTCGTCCTTCTGCTGGCCGCTCTACAGTATGCTGCTATTCTGGCTACACCCACGGGTACGGTAACGGGTTGAAGTACTGTAATCGACAGATACTGTAGCTCAACTATTACTGTATGGCTATTGCAGCTGAAGTGGCGGAGCTCACCGCCAACGGCGGTAGGTGGATTCTGAAGGCCTACAACGACATGTTTCTGACGGGAAAACGGGATAGCACTAGGATGAAGACGCTCATGAGGTCAGCAAAAGATTGATGCAGACAGGCGGGATTGAACCCTCGACCGACTTCCACCTCTCTCTACTGAGCCATGGGGCATCCTTCTCAGGGACGAAGTCGTTGCGAGGGTTGGACCGCCCGGTCACGAACAGCACTGGACCATTAGGAAGATAAACGATAAGGAGGTGGGTTGTGGTTGTTGTTGTTGTTGTTGTTGTTGTTCTTGATCTTGTTTTTGAGGTAGCGCTACAGGCGAGCAACGGCAAGTACCTCCGCCACAATGATGGATTTTGGGCGTATGTCGACCTCGTCGACAGAGCCCCAGATGCCTGGGAGATGTGGACGCCAGTGAAGAACTGGGACGGATCGTGGTCGTTCAAGTGAGCAATACGGGACTAGAGTGTAGTCTCGAATAACTGAGTTCAAGTTATAACTGAGCGAAAAAATGGACAAATATAACGATTTATGGGGTCATTAGAAGGCATAGGAACGTCTACCAATGATTTTTCACTTAGACCCTGAGATTAAGCGTTCAGAAGTCGCTACGAAAATGGCTGGCTGAGCGCCCGGAAAACGCAGGATACCATGTTGGCAATTGGATATTACCTTGGATTAGTGGACACGGCACCGGAGAACAGAATGTGCGAGAAGTGGCGGCTCCAACCTTGGTAGCCTCGTGGTAGCCTCGTGGTAGCCTCGTGGTAGCCTCGTGGTACTCTCCAGTCCTGGTACACTTGCGGATAAACATGTATTTTTCGCATTTGAATTACATCGGCACCACACAAACACACGAAATGAGAGAGTAACGCGAATTAGACCTTGAATACTGTTGATTCTTCTTCGATTTTCGCGTTTTTCATTATTGAATTAGCGATTTGCAACTGACGATTTACATCTTATTTTGACTGCTTTAATCGAGCAAGACAACAAACAACGACTATAAAAAGAGCCCTCATCTCCTCTCCCCTCATTCCTTCTTCATTTCTCCTCATCCCTCCTCCGCAGGTCGGTTTCTCTGTTCACCAAATCTATCTTTTCCATTCCTCCGAAGCTTCGCGAGGACCCCTTAGGATCCACCAGTGCCCCTAGAGGACTCCTACACACCTTCCAATAACTACAGTATCCCATTTCCAGATGGGAACCCAACTACCACGGCTCGCTCTCCTGCTGGTCTTTCTACAGTATGCTGCTGCTCTAGCTGCGCCCACCCCGGGTACGGTACCGAGATGGGCTCAGTCGTTGCTGGAGTAAATGCCTAGAAAACAAGTTGTTTGCTTGTTTTTGGGTTGTTGTTGTTGTTGTTGTTGTTGTTGTTGTAGTTGTTGTTGTTGTTTTTGTTATCATTGTTTACTCTGATTGTTCAGAATCGGTGATGGCCGAGCTCATGACGCACAATGGGCGGCGCACTCTGCGGGCTTACAACAAGAAGTACCTGACTGGAAAGGACGACACCAGCTGTTGGATCTTTTGCAAGAGGTAAATACGGGACTGGAGTGTAGTCTCGAGTTGGTCGGCGTCTCCTCATTCAACACAGTCTCTTGCCTCCCTGATCGGTGAGAGAGTGCGTGAAATGAAGAGGCTGCTTCAATGTTCATGCATCCTTTCCAGGAACTCCGTTCAACTGAGCTATGGACCACCGGGGTACAACGAGACGTGGAGATTTGTGCAGATCAACAGACATGAGGTAGGTTATTGTTGTTGTTGTTATTGTTGTTGTTGTTGCTGCTTTTGTTGCTGTTGTTATCATGATGCTATTCAGGTTGCGATCATGGCACGCAATGAGAAGTACCTGCGGCACAATGACGGATGGGTAATGTCAGAACATAATAACAAATAACAACAATCATAAAACAATAATAATAACAATAATATTAACAATAACAATAACAATAACAATTTAGGCGGCGTACGTCGACCTCATCGGCCACATCGACGAGTGGGAGATGTGGACGCCAGTGAAGAACGGGGACGGAACGTGGTCGTTCAGGTCTCTTCATTCCACACACACTCTTACCATTTCGGCTAACTCGAGACTACACTCTAGTTCCGTGTTTTCAGAAGTCGCTACAATGGCTGGCTGAGCGCTCATCGCAGTGATGCACTGGTGTCAGCCGCGTCTGCGAATGCGCGGTGCGAGAAGTGGACGCTGGTGCCGTGGTAGCCTCGTGGTACCTCGTGGTACCCTAGGCTCCTGGTAGCCTTGCGAATAAACTTTGTGTGTATTGCGTTCGAATCGTTTCACAGCAATCAACATGATATAGTAGTGCAACAAGGAATGATGGGTTAGGAGCACATAGGATGGGGGCATAATCACGTGTTTGTGATGAATTAAACGAGACCCCTCGACAGCAATAGCACCGACTCACAACGTTCTGACACCCTTTGTTCTCTCCAGATAAGAGTGAACAAGGGGATTAATTTTTGAATTTTCCCGCGTTACCGTAATCGACCTGCACTTTCGCAATTTGAGATATCTCTGAAACTTATCGCGATTCCCCAGTTGAGAATGAGAATTGTGATGTGTTTCCGCAACCTGTAACGTTTCAAATTTGCAGTTCGATATGTTAAAGGGAGTCGGCAGCCAAAAATGATCACGGCTTATTTTACTTGTTTGGTTATGCTAATTATACTGTGTAAATATTAATATTCAAAAATGCTTCAATAAGGAGAAATAATTAAATAACAACAGTTGATTACGGTAGCAAGTCACCGACACATTCTGCTTTTCCCCAATTACTATTTGCTGGTTATCGATTTTTCGCCTGGTGTCATGGCGTGCCTTCGCCTTCCTTTCCTTTGCAATTGCATTTTGTTCTTTTATTTGCTTTATTTAAAGCTTGATTTGGATACAATGTTGGTATTATACTGCCAAAGGCTGGAAATATTCACTAAAACGTAGTTCGCGCATCATTATTTATTCCCCATGTCCGATTATAAAATTTAAATTTTGCGCTAACCGATTCCTTCTTAGATTTTTCATTGTCCTGTTATTATCACTGAATCAATAGTCCATTTTTCTACCATGTCGGAGGATACATCGAATTACAGCGGCAACATACCCGCCTACAATTAGATGACGAGCAAGGACTATTACTTCGACTACTACGCCCACTTCGGTATCCACGAGGTACGCATTTTTGCGTCGGTTTTGCCGAGCTATCCAATGTATCCATCCATATTTAGTGGAAATTACTACTGACATCGTTTTGTGGTTGTTTTAAGCAATTATATATAATATTTAAACAAATATTATTAAAATAGTAAATATAACAGGAGATGCTCAAGGATGAAGTGAGAGGCACCACGTGCCTCAACTCCATCTACGACAACAAGCACCTACTCAAGGTATTTTTTTGCTCTTCTAAACAATCAATATATATTTATTGGTGTTGTTATTTCGAGCGAATTAGCACTCGTGAGTAAAAAAAAGACTCGCGAGGGTCGAGAAAAGAAGATCACCAGTCGGTTCCTTTGTTTCACGATTCACGAGTTGCGTATGTCTCTAGTTTCCACCGTACGTAAATTTTAAAATTTAAACCAGTGAGTGACAAAGAAATGGACTCGCAAGTAGTAAACAACGCGCGAGCTGATTGACCGAGATTTTTGATAATTAACTCTGTCAAGCTCGCGAGTTGAGCAAAACTAGACTTCATTTAATTAATTAATTAACTAAACTTAATGACGTCACGGTTAAAATATTTTTTGCATTATCAGTTCATTCGACAGGTGCGACAATGTCTATGGATTCAACATGTCGTCCATCCATCCTCAAGGTGGCGACAACAACCAGGTTGTGGCCACCAACTTCTGCGCCAATGAGGTATATTTCAAATACTTTTAAAAAAATTTTATACTCTGGTTTTGCTCGAAAGTATGAACATTTTAATTTTTTGTCAAGAACATCAGAGAGGGCTTCCGAGAGCAATTCTAAATTTAATTTATATTTTTCGAACAAATCGATCTCTACACCGTGCAAATCGCCGACCTAGCCTGGACTTCTGAATTCATTCTACGTGCAGGTGAGACTTTTGTTTGAACATCAGTTTTTCATTTAAGCTGCATCATCTCTGCTCACAAAAAATCTATTTGGTCTAAAAAATCAAAAAAAATTATAAACTCTCAATTTGTAATGTTATTTCCAGGATGCCCTTCTCACCGTCACGAACGATGAAGAACTCAAGAGAGTGTTCACGTGCGCACCCAATACACGAAATGAGCTCGATCTGGATTTCAAGATCAAGGTTTCATTCTACGGAGATGTTTGTGATCTCGAGGAGGAGAGCACCTATGCCAGGCTTAAAATTGTCTTTTATCCACATCTTTTCTCTATTCCTTAACTTTATCTGAATCACTTCGCCCCGTGCACTTCAATTGTTAGTCTATTTATTTGTTAGTGCTTGACACTTCGTGTTGTCAGTTTTTACTCAACCGACATTTGCTGCCCTCAATTGTTTAAATAAAAAGTATAACGTTTATTGCATTTTTGAATCGCACGATGAGCACATAATACAGTGATACAGTATACTATTGATATAATGGCCCATACACTACAGTAATCTATAGGAACGACGCCAAAGGCTGACGTCATCGAGAGCACGGGGGTGATCGGCGTCGCAGAGACGATCACGATGGGTTGAGATGGAGGGGCGACTGAAATAGAAGGATTGAGTATGGTAAACTATAACTATTCTCTAGTGATTGTACATATTATTTAATAAGTATATATTACACTATTTCGTGGTAATGAATAATTCGCAAGCTTTACTCCAAACAGCTCAGAATTATCAGAATTTAAAATCACAAATGACGAATTGTTGGCCGGTTCGTTATTGGCAAAATTATTTTTTTTTGAACAAGCGAGACATAGTGATAGAAACAAGCATTGTTACTATCACTGTGTTTTTGATCACGTTTCACCGATATATCAAAATTATGAACAAAGTCTAACCAGCGGAATCGTTCTCCTTGTCATCAGTAAACGTCAATCCCTCGATTGGCCTCACGTCACTTCCATCGGCCTCGAGTGAAATCACCAGGGGCACGCACCACCTAGGAGTGTTGACGTGTAAATTTAATAATACTAAACAATAATAGTATTTAACTCGAGAAAGGAGTTCGATATGGTGCATTGCAATCAAGATCTAAAAGATACGGCAGCGGAGAATAGCTCTAAAATCGATTAATATGATGCACATTTACTCTGATTAGCACAAATAAACATGAGTTTCTTTGCAAAATAGCCAGAAGCAATCAAATAAATCATTACCTGGAACTTCCTCTCCTTTGGGATCGTCGCGCTAGCCAATTAAGCGTGGGCTGCGCCTTCTTCCGTCATTCCCATGACTTTCTTCGCCGGTTCCTCTTCCTCTTCGTCCTCAGTTTCTTCTGGTTGGGGGCAGCGCACTCTAACACGACGTTCTCCACTTGAATAAAAATGTTTAAATTGGCGAATCGAAAACAATCAACGTTTACGTTAAACACGCAACGTTAACAACGGCAGTAATGCGTATTACTATCACAATGAACACTTCACGTAAGGATAACAACTCGGTTCGCGGTTGGTAGGAGCAAAACTATTATCAAATTAATCTTATCAAACAGCAAAAATAATATTGAAAGCAAAAACAGGCAAATAGGGTGCGTTCCGGGAATTACTCAATCGAGAGCCGGGAATTTGGTTGGTGTATTTTTTTAAAAAGTCGACAAAGTCGGTGACCTGATAGTCAACACACGCAGAATAATAAAATCAATATTTCAAGCCTACTTTAATATTTTTTTCGATTTTTTTTCAATTTTGTGGTCTTTGATCATGCATTTGCTGAAATCCAAAGTATAAAATAAATTCAAGCATATAAAATTTTGACCGCCAACTCCCTTTAAGTGACCCACCCTCTTCTGTAGCGATAGACGGCAATGCGAGTTCCAATGATCGATCCGAATAATTCGCGTGTCTATCAATACATCAGACGTTCCGAACAAAATATGGTACGAACCAGTCAAGGAAATGGCAAAAATCATTGTATTCTTTGACCATGTATGAATTTGATGCACCACGTTGTATAGAACTGAGAGATAGCGAGAAAATCAGAGAAAATGTGAGAAGGAACGCGAAACTGACAATGAGAGAATATGGATCAGCAAGTAACCAAATTATTGAGATTATTGTATGGTTGTTGGATAATTGGCTTTTTTGGAACGCTGCCAAGCCGCGCGGTGAACAAGTGAAAGTCGGGGTAAGCAATCGTTTATCCACGACTCGTAGAAATCTACGAGGCAACCCCGACACTACCAATCCTCCAGCCAAAATCGTTCATGATTCAGGTTGAGATTCTGCGTACTCGCGAGATTGTTGTCCAGAGGCGTGGCACTCAGCCACTTATCGAAGTTCCTGAACGACCAACTCGAGACTACACTCTAGTCCCGTATACCTGAACGACCACGATCCGTCCTGGTTCTTCACTGCCGTCCACGTCTCCCACTCGTCGACTCCATCCGTCAGATCAACGTGCGCAAGCTTAATTATCAATTATTTATTATTTATTATTTATTGATCATTGATTATTTATTGATGGGGCTACATCTATTGAGCAGTATGTATAAAAATTGTCAAATGAGAAAATAATTACAAAGGTATCAAGGTGCCGGATGTAGTCGCCATTGCTCGCCATGAGTGCTACCTGAACACAACTATATAGTGAAAATAAGAACAACAACAACAACAACAACAACAACAACAACAACAACAACAACAACAACAACAACAACAACACACCTCCCTCTCGTTGACCTGCCGAATGATCCATTGCTGCTTAGGTCCAGCCACTCCGTCCTCCACAGTGACTTCGTTCCTGCAAATGATGGATCAGTGGTGTAAGGCGCCGCTCCATGCAAGAGGTCGAGGGTTCAATCCCGCCTGCCTCCATCAGTCTTTTGCGAAAAATGCCTGCCTTCTGTGCGTTAGGGCGCTGGTATCCTCCTGTCCGGTGAGGTACTTGTTGTTGTATGCACGGAGCAGGCGCCGACCGCCGTTCGCCAAGAGCTCGATATGGAATGCAAACAGCTCCAGATTGGTTCCTAAACGGTGACCAACTCGAGACTACACTCTAGTCCCGTATTTGCTCACGTCGAGGGCGCCACGGGAACAGCTGCCACCTCTCGCAGGCCTGGTTCTCCTCCATGGCATAAACCGTTCCATCCTTGCTGTGCGCACTCAGCCAAAAACCTTCGCGGGTCCTGAACGACGCCCATTCGAGACTACACTCTAGTCCCGTGTTACCTGAACGACCACGTGCCGTCGCCGTTCATCACCGGCGTCCACGTGCTTCCGTCGTTCTTCTTCTCCCAGTCTACTCCTTCGTATGCTTCGAGGTAAACTTTTTTTTTCGCATTGCTAAGATATAGGCCATTGTTCGCCTGGATCGAAACCTGAACGACAACAATAACAACAATAACAACAGCAACAACAAGAATAACAACGAAAACAACAATAACCTCCACTTCGTTCTTCTTCTCAATCTTCCAGGTGAACGAGAGAACGGGCATTCCTTCAACCATGCTCACGTATTTCCTGCAAAGCGTAGCTCAGTGGCGAGAGCGGTTGGCCCGAGTGCGGCAGGTTGCGGGTTCAATCCCCGCTGCTCGCATCACGTCTTTTGCACGTACCTTTGCGAGATCTTGGTGTTATTCTCCTGTCCGTTGAGATACTTCCCATTCCATTGCGCCCAGAACAGAAACACTCCATTGTTTCTCCTCAGATCCCTCATGATGGTATCTGAACGATTGATTTTTATGCAAAATCCTCGTCATACAGAGCGCGAAATGTGAGTCGCCTCCTCTTCGCTCTCTTCATTCTGCACGCTCTCTCTCTCTCCGACCGGGGTCAGAGAGCACGCGAAATGAAGAGACGATTTCAACTCACCAGTGGGCTTCCACGGCTCCAGCCACCAATGCTCGCACTTTTTATTCTCATACCCTCCTCGCGCTACGGTCTGATCATAAGCGCTCAGCCAGTACGATCTCTCGCTCCTGAACGACCAACTCGAGACTACACTCTAGTCCCGTATTTCTTACCGGAAAGACCACGAGCCGTCCGGGTTCTTCACTGGATTCCACAGCTCCCAAGTGTCGACTGTTATTTGGAGGTCGATGGGATTGTCGCGTCGGAGGAACCTGCCATTCCTCGCCCGGATCGCAATCTGAACAAATAATAATAATAATAACAACAACAACAACAACAACAACAACAACATCAACAACAATACCTTGTTACCCTCTTTCGGGATAAATCTCCAGTGATGCAAGTTCCCGGGCGGTCCGTTCGTGATGGTAACGCCATACCTGCAAAGCATGGCTCAGTGGTGAGAGGCGCCGCTTCATAAATGCTTGTCAAGAGTTCAATCCCCCTTGCCCCCATAAGTCTTTTGCCATCTCACTTGAGGGGCTCCTCTTGTCCGGTAAGGTACTTTGGGCTGTCTTTGTGATAGGTCCTCAGGAAATAACGTCCATCGTTTGCCATGAGCTCGGCCATGTGCTCTTTGCTCAGCCCTGAATGCAAATATAATTAATTTGTGATACGGTACTCACTTGGCTACAGTGCCCAATGAACAATTGGATACTGTATCCTCACATCCAAACCCAGTTACAGTACTCCTCTATAAAATACTCAGTTACAGTACCTCTCATCTAAACGTTACAGTAGCAATTCACCAAATCTTCAGTTACAGTACCTCTCATCTAAACGTTACAGTAGCCCCACACCAAATCTTCAGGTACTGTACCACACCCCATGTAACCTTAAGTTACAGTACCACTCCATCAAAAATTCTGTTACAGTACCCCCTTCAGATACGGTATTCATCAAGCCATAGTACCATCCATGCTACCGTAATGTTAGTGCAATCCTACCGTATACCTTGTACTGCAGCATACTGTAGAACGGCCAGCAGGAGAGCGAGCCGAAGTAGTTGGGTTCCCATCTGGAATTGGAATACTGTAGGTACCGTATTCTCTACGAACAATGCATCCTAGGGTTCCGAAGGGATACTATGGGATCTCCTGGAGTACTGGGGGTCCAAGGAGGATCTAAGGGGATCTCCAGGGGTACTGGGGTATCCTAAGGGAGCCTCGGTGAAGTGAAGAGGGTCGATTCGGAGGAGGGGAAACCGACCTGCGGACGAGCGATGAGGAGAAGTGGAGAAGATATGAGGGAAGAGGAGAGAAGGGCTCCTTTTATAGTCACCATTGTCCGTTGTTCCCAAGAACAAATAAGTCAAAATTAAATGCAAATTGCCGACTAACGATTTCTATTGAATTTCGGCACGTAATGATTGCTTGTTTATCTATGCAGACATACTTTTGTCAGTGCCTTGCACTGACAGCCCTTTTCTTGAACAGTAGTAGAGTTCCAAATACGGGTAATCGTCTCTTCATTTAACGTACTCTCTCACCGGTCAGAGAGGCGAGAGAGTGTGCAAAATGAAGAGACGATTACCCGTATTTCGAACTCTAAACAGTAGCCGACCCAATTGAAACAGGCCCAGCGAGTCCTTGCGTGTGCGTCGCCGAAGGGGCTGGCACCACTTTTGCATCAAATCGAAAAATGATTTATCGAAATGATTGGGGCACCACTGGTTCACATAGAACCAGCCTGGCACCTCTTTTGTATCAAATCGAACGTGATACAAAAGATGAGATCGCAGTGAAGCCGGCCTCTGGTTCTGCTTCTGACTGGCCAAGAGGGCTTCTAAAATCATAAAATGATTTATCGAAATGATTGGGGCACCACTGGTTCACATAGAACCAGCCTGGCACCTCTTTTGTATCAAATCGAAAGTGATACAAAAGATGAGATCGCAGTAAAGCAGGTCTCTGGCTCTGCTTCTGACTGGCCAAAAAGGCTTCTAAAATCATAAAATGATTTATCGAAATGATTGGGGC
>LS560446.1:285077-302014 GCA_900490775.1 Pristionchus maxplancki | reverse complement strand
TTACGTAACGCGGCGTCGTCTTCGAGTTTTCGAGTTTCTGAAGAAATGGAGAGGAGGGATGAGAAAGGGATCAAAACTAGGGCAATTTTTCAAATTTTCGAGTGACAAACCGTTCCACTCAATATTTTGCGACTTCCCTATTGAGGGGTGTGCGCTGATGTTGGAACCGGCTAATGATCTCGATACATTATCAACTCTTCCCCTTCTTTCTCCTCTGCTGCATCTTCTTGCTCCTTTTGATCTTGGTTTACTTCGTGAAGGTTTTATTGCTCCGAACTATCATCTATTGCAGAACTTGCGTACCCGTCCTGAAATTTTTCAAAAATTTCCTGGGAATACCGGAAGTCTGCCTGGCAAGACTTTATCGCCTCATTATTTCTCGCCATTCCTTAGCAGGAAGTCGAGCACTTCTCATTCCTCATTCATATCGTCCATTCATGTTGGCAGATTGCCCACTCATTGCTCTGTCCAATGGCATGCATTCTTTCTCCTGCCTTAGGCGGGTGTCTGCCTCTCTCCATTCCGCGTCCTCCCTCTCTCTTCTCCATCCCGATGGAAGAGAGGAGATGTGTAGTTTTGGACGTTAAGATTGGGGAGAGACTCTTTGCCGCTTCATGATTTTCCAAGTATCCTTGCCGAAAGATGGCAAACGTGCCAAACTTGTGTCCTAGCAAGGATTGTTGTCCGGCGGTCTAATCGTTCCAGACATATTTCCGGTCGTTCCAGGAATCTTTTGAAATAGCACGCCAGACTGCTCTGCAGGGGAAAATTGTTCCGACCTCTGGCCGCGGAGATTGGGAAACCCCCACTCAAGCCATTGGACAATCTGTAATAGCTCCTGCTGAAATAATTGCTCGAGCAATGGATAGGCGTTGGGAAAGTTAATTCTATTTCATTTGAGAATAAATTTGGACGGCTCTTTCATGAAGTTGTGACTTCTTTTATAAAATTTTCCCAATTCCTCTTCCTCTTGTGAGGCCCTTGGTGGTCTGGGTCTCGTCCCCCTCGTCCATACTCTGTGTGCCAGACGAACGATAGAGCGCGAGAGAGTTTCTCTGCTTCTTCCCCTCCCGCACGCTCCCGCGCCCGTGGGGGCGGAGCCAAGGGAGAGGCCGTGAGGGCGGAGTCGGGAGTAGCTTCTCGCTCTCGTTGGTCCGCGGCTTCACCCCTAGTTCAGGCTCCACCCCCAGGTCTGGCCCCGCCCCCTTTTTAGTGTATAAAAAGGCCGGAGAAGCGCGGGATAGCCGCTCGGACCGACCTTCTTCAGCTTCGCATTCATAAGACTAGACCTTGGACAATCATCTCTGAACTATTCCTAGACTACCGTATACCCAAACCGCCATTCGCCGATTCTTCTCTTGCTGCTCCTTCATTATTTCTTTACTTTCCTTCTGTCCACGTCCTTCTTCAATCAATCCATGTCATCTCCTCTAACCTCTTATACCTACCGTAATCTCTCTGCCTACCATCCTCCTCAATTCTATCCTTTCTAGTCTCTGCTCCAACTCGCTCTCCTCCCTATCCCATCGTCATGCTCGCCAAGTGCATCGCTCTTCTCGCCCTCTCCACCATTGCGGTCGCAGCTCCGACCGAGAGAGGTAAGTTCCCTTCTTTTCCTAATCTTGGCGTCCTTTCTCTTACTAACCTGAACGAAAACCGTCATTCAGACGCCAAGCACCGCTCCTCCATCCAGCCGGTGCTGCTCAACCTCGAGAATGGTTCGTATTCAACTGTGTACTAGGCAGTTGTCTCTCGCCTCTTTTCCGACCTAGTGCCTTCAATTGTCCCATACCTCAAACCGTACTATTGCAGAGCCCGACACGCCCGTGAAGGTCATCTCGCTCGCCGCCACCAACTACGGCGTCTTCGCCTCCGACAACGCCGTGCTCCGAGTGAGTAGATGCACGAAGATTCGTGAAAGTATCCACCCGATTCCAGTTCGCATACCTGGATGCCACCAGACCCACGATCGCCTCCATCCTTGTACGAATTGGTACGTTTCTTAAGCAATATATTGTATATGGTCGTTAATAAGATGTCAATCGAATCCCGCATTCCAGTCCGCCCCTTCAAGATGGACCACGCGCGTCTCAACTTCTCGCTCGTCGCCGGCGACGATCAGGTGTGTTTTAGCTCTTATTTAGCCAAAAACCGCCATTAATCCGCCCATTTGCAGCAGTCCGAGTCCAATTGGGTCTACAATCTCGACCAGCTCTGCCCCCAGGTACGTTGCTCATCAAAGAATGGGGAACGGTTCTCACTTCATTCAGTGCGCTATGAAAGAGGCGTGATGCGTCCTAATCGTGTTGGAAAGAATGTGTGGCTCTTTTGAAATAACGAGATGCATCAGCGTAGAAAATGGACGAAATGAACAACTAGAAGAGTAAGGGGGGGATGGTTGACTCTTCGCGATGCTCTCTCGAGAGACGCAAGAGCGTGGAACAGTAACAAAGGCAGAAGATTGCTCAGAGTGAGTCCTTGTATTCAGGAGGGTGTCGGACACAAATACAACTGCAAGAGGGAGTCCTCTGAGCGCACCATGAGCGAGATCGTCCTCCCAACGAATTGGAACGTCGACATGTTCAAGGTGGGCTCAATTCAGAAGATGGGGACAAGATTGGGCTTTTCTCATTCTATATTGGTTCTTGAATCGTTTAATCAAACACTTTTCAGAGTGGGTTTTAGGTGTATCTTACCGCAGATCCTCTAATCACTCATCTTGCAGAATCGCCTCGCCATCATGTGGATCAAGATGGTCTCCGACGAGGTGAGCATTCGACTATAGTTTGTTGATCTAATAAATAACATTCTAGGAGGAGGTGCTCTTCAACACTCGCATCTACGTTGAGCTCGTCTAAGAAGGCAGGATGGGATCTCCGAGGTACATTCACTAATCTTAGTATGAGAAAGATCTGATGTCCAACGATTTTTTATTCAGAGTCGATGTCCGCCTACGCTCTTCTTCTCCACCCTCTCCACACCATAACCCAGCCAAATTAACCTAACCCTTCTGATGTATCTAGTACACTTCTACCACTATCACCCACTGAACCTCCTCCCATCAGACTCATAGTCGTGTTTTGTCTGGCTCAACTGTCCATAATTGCCTAACACGAACTGTTCAGTGATAGACCCCTTTCTTCTTCTCAACGCAGTGCGGTGCATCTGATCCCATACAACTCTCTTAGTATCCAATCCTTCCATACTAGACTAGCGAGCTGATTAGTAGTGTCCTCTTGTTCGACTTCTTCTCAGATTCCTTTCTATCCCTCTCCCGGGAATGAGCAATAGGGAATCCTGTTTTCCCTTTCTCCGTGCAATCTTTCCGGTTGTCCGTTACTTGTTCAGAAGCTTCTTCTAGATCCCGTTTGCATCTCGTTCGCTACAGTTACCGATTATTAGTTGATAGTTTATGTTGTTCTATTTGTGTTGTTCTTACCACTTTACCACCCCTCCCCAAAATATTGATCTCTATACCTATGGCCTACCTCCGAACTCCATTCATCTCAGAACTCCACCAGGTGACGGCCAATTCTAGCAATGTTTATGTGTGACTTCCGCGCAATATCTAATGTATTTTTCACATTACCCCAACGATAAATAAGTAGTTTGACCCTTCTTGTTGAAGAAGGGAACGAAACCGAGGGAAGAATTGGGAGATCACGACAGTTGTGGACAATCCGAGAAAAGGGGGGTACGGTAGCCTTCCATTATGTCTCTCAATGACTCAGCGTTGCTACAAATAAGCACGAAGAGAGAAGGAAAACTCTCTGTTGTGCGTTTTCGCACGAGATGACAAGACGGGGGAAAAGTCCCGCGTGGCAACCACACAATTTCTATGGCGATGCATCAGAGAGACGAGAATGTGAGCAAAAGAAGGAAGAGGAGGGCGATACATCTCGATTAGGTTCTCACAACCTTTTCATCGGGAAATCTTCCCTTTCATGACAAGCGAGTGTAGAGAAGAGGACTTCATCACTTCGTATGTTCCCACACCCTCCCTTCCGGAATCCTGCGCTGCTAGACTCAGTGGGAGGAACCACGAGTCCAACCTTGCAGAAGTTTCAAGTGATGGTTTGGACGTCGATTCGTGAATAATTTAGTTAAAATGAGAGACGCCCAAAAATAGAGCTGAACTTGGCAACTTTTGCTCCCGGCGAGCCTTTTATGACGCCCCCGTCTGTCTTTCCGTCTCGCTGCGTCTTTTCGAGACATTTCAAAGAGATGAAGCGCGTCTACTCGTCTTTGCAGGTGCAGGAACATAGATGAGAGCTATAAATAGATAGTAGTATTTTTCGGAGTCTTGAACCTCGTAATCAGAACCCAGGTTGACAAAGGCGAGGTTTCAGGGTGAAAGGACTGGTTGGTCGCCAACGGAAATCCAATTAGTGAATAATTTCTCGAAGGGTTTCGTTCAAGCGATCAGCTATTCCCGGACATCACATCACTCTGAGCAGGGGACTGAGAAGCTCATTAGCCAGGCTTGAGTGGATTGGGAGACTAAGAGATCATGAGATGATGATATTGGATTGCTCATGTTTTGATAAATCAGAATCCTTTCGGAAATGAAAGATTGGTAGACAGGAAAAGGAAAGAAGAGAGGGAGAGAAGGGAAATTGGAATTGGTTTGAGTGGACTGGGTGATGTGATTTGAAGCTTTGATGTATCGAAAGGATCTTGAGATATTGCTTTCGGATAGAAACTATTGTTCTCAATGGTTCATTCTCTCAAGTCATTGAGCATGACGGCACAAGAATATTCGTCATTCTTGAAAATTATCCCCCGAAGTTGGTCGTGCGTTGCGAAATGTCTACTTTCATCATTATTGAGACGCTCTTCGTCAATGCTTTCTCAGGCCATGGCTCCTATTCAGCTATTGTGAACCCCCCCCCCTCTCTCTTTCCTGTGGCTGAGAAAAAAGTGGCGCGACGTAAACAAGGGGAGCCTAGGTTACGGTAGTCTCTCACTTCCCAACCGTTTCTTGTCTCGTTTTTTCCTCACAGGCTTCGTACAGGCGAATGGGCAGAGAACTCCAGGATACGGTATGATCGCCTCATTCCTAGTTCTGCAACTTCTCACCCACACTCTTCTTTTCACCTGATGTTGGAAGAAACTGATCACTTTCGTTAATTTACTGCCCACTCTTCACGCGTCTGCAGAATATTACAGCTGCCGTATAGTCAGACTAGAAGGGATTTCCACTAGAAAGAGGAAGTAACGACACGGACATTTCGAGATTCAGACAGGGGGAACTCGTGGGTGTGGGTTCAACCCACATCTTGAATTGAGCTAAACGAACAGAAATATCGACATCCCTGACTCATTCCTCGCGGCTGTCAGAAACTACGAGACAGCAGGAGAAATGAGGAGAGTCACAGAAATGCTGCGAGCCAATTAACGAGAAATACCAATCCGGTGTCCAAGTGATCAGCTATTCCCGGATATTCAGGATGGAGCGATAATGAGGAGGGTTTGGTCTTCTATTCCTTTGATGTCTCACAGGGGAGCAATCAAATCGTCTCTCTCTTTCGCACGTTCTAATGTCGGTTGGACTGAGTTCAAGTTCGTTATCGAGATTCGTTATCGAGACTTGAGTGTGGATAGACCAGCCAAATCAACCTCGGATGATGTGATGGGATGACTCGTCGTGTTTCGCTAATCTTTCGAAATCTTGAGTTGGAAGTGGACGAGATGTCGCAATCCACACGCTCTCTGCTTCCAGTCGCGTAGTTTAGCCTGGACTTCGGACTTGAAAAGACGGCAAAAGAGATGTCTGCTGTATCAAAAAGCGAAGAATCTGTAAAAACGGTTACCCAAAGAAAGATCCCTTGAAGGCATCTTTATCTCATTGTCCCTGCGACTCGTTCCTATGCATATCTGTGTTGAAGCTCTTCCTAGAATCTTGTGAAACATCGGGCAATTAGTCTGTCTTGCAACTCGGAAGGGTATTTCTCCATACCGCATAGTCATCGATGGTGAAACGGCATCCTCCCACCGAGTAGCCTACTCTCTCTCTCTTCCCTTGCTCCATCTCTCTTCTCTAATCGACCAGTCAGCATGTAAAGCGGTGAGAATCATACTATTCATTCCTACTGACACCAAATCCGATTGCGACCATCTCCATTAGTGACTATTGCCATTCCGAATTGTCCCCCCCCGCAAAAAGAATGGGTGTGTGAAATGCGTCAATATGTATCGGTTACGTTTCACACATAGCATATATCGGGATGAACTCGGGATGCTCGTTCGTTCACGATTTTCAAATGCCCTAGTGAATTAGAAAAAAACGCTGCTTTTCTGAACGTTGATAGAGGCTGTAGAGAAGAATCTCTAATGTCAAGTTCATGAACCTTTCCCGTCGGCTAACCTAAGTAATTCCTCTCGTTGTCTGCGCTCTCTCAGACGAGAGGAGATGGGCGGGGCCAGCTTCGCGCTGTCCCCCAGGGACTCCCCCTGTGGGCGGGGTCATCCTACGGGTCGGCGAGACTAGGGCACGGGCTCCCGACAGGGCGTGACCACCTAATGGGTATAAAAAGCGCGACAGACGCTGAAAAATCATTATTTTAGCCAACTTCTCACCTGTGCTTCGACTTGCTAGCGCCTTGCCTGGGCTGAAGCTACCGTAATCCTCTTCTTTCATTCATGTGGAGAAGGGACTATGGTAGCGAGCCTTGGAAAGACCAAAGTCTAGTGTACCAAGCGCAAGAGTCTCTCGCTTTTCCATGTCCTCTCGCCTCTCTAACCGACGAGAAAGCATTGCGAAATGAGAGAGTCAGACGATTGCTCAAGTACAAATCAGCGTGTGCTGAAAATGAGCAGACACTCCTATTCTAGCGCGCTCTCTAGGTTCACCGAACGCTTAGATCAAATCCGTGATTAAAGTTGCACCATTTCTCACTGAAATCTTCGTTCGATCTCAGGCAACTCCTACCCTCTTCCTCTTTCTCTTGTCGTCCTCCATGGCTCGCCTCCTCGTCCTCACCGCTCTTCTCACTGCCGTCGCCGCCACCCGCTACATGCACTCCGGTACCTGATTATTGTATCTCAGATTACGGTAGCTTTGGGATTCACAAGTAACCCCGCTGATTCAGGCTTCCCTCGCATCCTCGAGGACAGCCGCCCCGCCACCAGGGTCACCGTCTTCAGGGGTGCTTTGTTTTGCCAAAACAATAACAGCAACAAGGCGTCAAAACAACAACAACCTTCAGATGAGGTCGATCCCTTCTACGTCTCTTCGGTCTTCGTGAGCTCCCATGGACACTACGACGGTGCGGGAGATGAGACCATCAAGGTAAGCGGCCTAGAGATTCTCGTCTTTCTCTCTCTCTCTCACCTCACTTCAAAACTGTGGACATCGTCCTCGCACCTTTTCATCCGTAGGCTGCGCGCTCCTTCCCGCTCTTCTCATCTCATTTCCCTCTTCTGCGCTATTGTACTAGGCATCCTCATTTTTCTAGCCAGAATGGCACTTCTATCCTCGCACTCTCTCCTTTTCCCATACTCTCTCGCTCTTCTCTAACTGTTTTTCCTTCAAAATTGATGCATTTCCTCGCAGGCTGTCATGCTCGCTGCGCACAAGCGCGTCTACGCAGATGTCTCCTTCAAGACTGGTATGTTATTTGCTACAGTAACCCGAATATCTTGAGTTACCGTAATCATATTGTAATTAAAAACTTCAGCCAGCCCACTACCACGCACGACAGCGTAGCTTTTGCTTTTATTTTTTGATTAAGATTGCTTAATTAGCCTAATTAGGTAATTAATAAGTGAAATTGCAGCCCGCACGACCATGGACAGGGTGGACATGCACATCCTCGTCGGCAGCGAGGGAAAGACCTACGTGAGTGCTCCCATCGTTTCTTCGAATCTTTTTGCCCATTTTCGTCCAAAATGAAGCAAAAATATGTAGTTTTCCTCATTTTCTAACTTGCAGTGGAACGAGACGCAGCAGGTTGTGGACTTCGACAGGATCTGCAGGGAGACGCCCGAGAATGGTAATAGTTTCGAAATACCCTCTCGTCTCTCTAGCAAGTGAGAGAGCGTGCGAGATGGAGAGAGTCAGACGATTTCTCTTCAGGCAACCTGGTCTACTCCTGCTCTCCCTCCCCCTCTGTCTACAGCATAAAGGACATTCTCCTGCCCACCGCCAACAAACTCGAGGAGGAGGCCAGAGTGAGTGATTAATTAGCTAATTAGTCACTTAATTAATTAATTAACCAATTGATTTCAGCACAAGAAGCACGTCGTCCGCATCGAGCTCGTCGGTGTGTACCATGAGGAGGTGAGTCAGACGGAGCGAGAGAGCGGGAGAAATGGAGAGAGTCAGACGAAATATAGCAATTTTTGATCATTTCCTTCAGGAGGAGACGCTCTTCTCGGCCGAATTCTTGGCCGATGTCGAGTAGTGCGTCAAGTGAGTACTTTTTTCTGTGATTTTTTCTTTCTTTCTTGGATTTGGAATCCAACTAATCAGGCCTGTTCAGGGGCACTGCCGAGCAAGCTGTTTCCTCCTGCACCACTTCCATCGATCTTCTCGACACTGTTTCCTGCCGGCCCACCACCTCTTTTGCACAGTAGTTCCCAGATCCAAGCACAATATTCTTCATAGTAATTTAACTCGATCTCATTGCTAGTTAGTTTCGTTGAGTTTTTGCAATATGTTTCGAATATCCGGTCAGCTTGCTAGTCTCGTCTCACATATGCGTCGCGGTCATATTTCGTGTTTATTATTATTATTTATTTTATAGTTATTTTTAAGGTTCTAACCAGTAGAAGTTCATTATTCTTTTCGTAATAGTATGTTTTCCCCAGTTCCGATCTCCAGTTTACCTCATAGAACTACATCTCGAAATACATCTGAACAATATCGGTTGAAGGCATCTCGGATCTCACGTATTGTCCATTACTCATTATGTAACTCTTCTATGTATCGATAAAGGCATATTTATTACACAAAAGTTAACTTCAAAAGCAACTTTCAAGGGGAAAGGGGGGATGGGAAAAGGTATACGGTAGTCGACCCTTCGCTCTTCTTCGCTTCTTCTTCTCACGCATTCGAAGCCAGCAATTAGAGAAGCGATGAAACGAGAAGTAAGACGTCTCTCAATTCCCCCCTTTCGATAATTCGTGAGATACCACGAGTTTTCGCATCGGAAAGAAAGACAAGAAAGCGTGTGCACCAAAGAGACTATACATGAAAGAAAGGCGAGACATGCATCTCTCAATCTCTCCCATCCCTCGCCTTTTCTCGTCTAGCAGGTAGAGAAACCCGAGGGACCAAGGGGGACTTCTGTGTTGCAGAATGTTCTCACACCTTCCCGTTTCACCTGCCAGACTCCGTGGGACAAACCATGATACCACTCGGGTGGCTTTGCAACAGTTGCCATTCAACATAATCATGGCGTAGAGCAGATTGTGATCGGATGTTGAGAGCTTTTTTTAGATTTTCTTGCGTGCTCTGTCACCAGTCAGAGAGGCGAGAGAGCGTGCAGAATGGGGAGAGTCATTTCTTGCCAAGCCATCCCTACTCCACAACGCCCCACTTCCTCCCGAGAACAACGTGAAAAGGTTGAGAACCAGGGAATCGAGGTGATGAGGGCATTTAAAAGGATTGCAAGTGAGGGCGGGGGCAGCGCCTTTGTTGCCTGAAGCTGACTCGTTGATTGTGCTCTAGTATTGCAAGAGAATTCCAAATCGAGGCTCGAAATAGACTTTTCGGTTCTAAAACAAGCGGATGACGATGCTCGAGCAGAACACAGAGCATTGACAGCCTTGCAGCTGGTTTGAGAGGGATCGACATTCGGCAGTCGACTATCTCGGACTAACTTGTTAGTCTTGATGTATTGGTCTTCTGTTTGCTCTATTCGCCAGAAGATCTGCATCTCAACTTCTCATAATTTGCGGGGGACGAGTTGATTGGGAAACTCATGCTCTAGAGAATGAAGCCAAACGAGCTTCCATGTTTGAAACTTCCCTGATTCGTGCCAATCAACCTAGAATGATTCTGAATGGCTAAATTCAAAGCACATTCAATCAGCAAGTCTGGCTTAACCAGCTGCTAGTTAGACTATTCTTGAAAAATCGGCTTTGAATGCCATCACATCATCCAGGTTCTGGTGATGTCAGATTTTAGCCGGGTCGCTCTTGAAATTTGAGTGAATTACGTGGAAGCGCGCTTGGGCTAGCCGGACTTTCTCCATCCCACACGATTTGTCACCAGGCAGGCAGTGCGAGAGAGCATGCGCAATTGAGAGAGTCAGCCACTAGATAGATAGCGCGCTCAAACCTGCGCGTTCTCTATGGTTTCTGCCGGCCAGACAGCGCCAATTGGATCGCAACACACCCAACTAGACAATTCAGTTTTAGAATTTGCCCAAGATAGGGAGCGAAATGCACGGCAAGAAATTCTTCTCGAGATAAACGAGAGGCGATACTTTGAACCTTCAGCCCATGTCCGAGACGGATACTGATAGTGTGTAATGTTGAGGTTTCCGACTTTGCGACTTTGAATGAGTTCGAGGTTCTTCCTTATTGATGGATCTTTCAGTGTTACATGTCAAACTGCAAATTTGAACGCCCTGTTGAAAGTGCTATTCCCCTTTGCCGGATTCGCTCTCGAATTGAGGCCAACTCTATTCGTTTCGAACCATATCGCACGGTCGATCTAAGGTCAGGCGCAGGGCTGTGCAAGTTGCTCACACTGTTCACTATCGAGTAATTCGTCTCTCGCTTACCCATGTTCTCTCCTCGCTCCGCTCGTTCCCTACTAAATAACTCAAAATAGCGCGCATGAAGGTCGGATAAAGAGAGATAATGCAGGAAGAAGAGACGACGGCGTGCAGAATAGGGGAGCGCCGCTTCAAACCGAGTATTCACTCAGAAAAGGCGAGAGATCGTGCAAAACGGAGAAACGAGAACATCTACTCTCTTCAAACCCTATCGGTCACTCAAATCGGCACCCTGCTCTCTCACAGGTCAGACAGAGCGAGAGATCATACGAAATGGAGAGAGAGAAGATCTCGTACGCCAACGCATTGGGGTCAGGCAATGGAACTGTGTTGCGTATTGCGCTTGGGATGCGCGCCGTCTCTCCATTTCACCTTATCTCTAACATCCGTCTAACATCCGCTCGCAACATCCCCTAATGCAGCGGGGCTCGCCCCGGCTTGCTAGACGGGGGAGAGAGCAGGTAGAACATGGAGAGTTAGCCTTGAACGGTTCACCCAACCTATCCGGTGAACTGATCAATCTCGTGGCTAGCACGGCTACTTAGGACGCACTGTTCGGGCAAATTGGGAGAGCAGAACGCCGACCCCGATAGAGGTTCGAGGGATCGGAGGGTGTGCCTGACGTCAGACATTTCTTCCAATGAGTCAACTTCTCTTAATGTAAGCTGCTTTATGAGCAGTTCTACTTTAGGTTTTCGACCAGTGAAAACTTTCATTTATCTCTGGGATTATCATGGCGGAGCTACGGCTCATCCACACCAGAAGTGGGATTAATTTCCACAATTGAGACACTACGTCGAGGCGATATTCGCGACATCGCGATCCTACAATCCTAAGATTAGCGAACTTTGAGGTTTCGATGTTCTGCATCTTATGTTGTGGACACGAAGATTGGCTCCAAAGACCGCAATTTTCAAATAATACAGCTGTGCCGATAGAGCATCTTATTTGGAGCGTATGTTTCAGGATAGGGCTATCGTGGAACAAAGCTGGGCTTTGAATTGTCAGCACTGATAAAATCTATCAACGGAAGAGCAGACGCCTGTGCAGATAAGTGGGCCTAAGTCTTTCGAACACGAATAATGGTAGGATCAGCACACCACAAAGTGAAACACCTATGTTTTGCTCAAGTATCATGCGTCACAAGCGTGCCGGAAGTTGAGTGGGCTAGAAATAACTTTAAATCACTCAAATGAACCAACTGGTCAAGTGGAATGACATCTCGTACGAGTGTCATCTCTTCCGGACGACTATTTCGATGCCAAATAGCGATTTTGAGCCCCGAGCGAGAAAATCAAGTGACTAGGCTGACGCACCACACTGAAAAAAGCGGAAGAATGGGTGAGAGGGAACAGTGGGAGAAAAGTGCACAAGCAACGATGTTCTTTTTGGCGGATGATAAGATCAGGCCTAGGCCAAAGTGTCCCTGTTTGGTTGCTTGAACCTCGTTCGGAACAACATCGGCATAACATCACTTGTTTAGGGAAGACAACCAGCACAAACCATGGGTACCTTTAATCATTCCGTATTGTACCTTTCAAGGTTAGTACAGTCAAAATGACATATTGTGAACCGTTTGGGACATGTTGGGGAAAGTTGTCCCAACTTTCCATAAAACCAAGATTTCTCCGCGAGGAGTCAATGAATTTGGCTCATTTTTTGAGTGATTACTTATTTCTTGTGCCCCGACAGCTGGACGCTTTTGAAAATTCAAAATTCACATTTTAAATTTTTTCGAAAAATTTGGTCAAAAATGTCATTTTTAGAAATTTTGATTTTCTGGTTTTTGGCATCGTCAGGCTGATGGGACATTCGAAAATAGTGTTTGCTGAAAAAATTGGCGTGATTCACGCACAAAATGAAATGAAATTACGCTATTATGGAATCATGTGACAAGATGGGCAAAGTTGTCCCAACTTTCCATAAAACCAAGATTTCTCAGCGACGACTTAATGAATTTGGCTGATTTTTTGAAAGAATACTTATTTCTTATACCCCGACGGCTGGACGCTCTCGAAAAGTGGAAATTTTCATTTTCACTTTTTTCGAAAAAGATGCTAAAAATTGGCGTTTTTCAAAAATTTGAATTTTGAATTTTCAAGAGCGTCCAGTTTTCGGGGCGCAAGAAATAAGTATTCTTTCAAAAAATTAGCCAAATTCATTAAGTCTTCGCTGAGAAATATTAGTTTTATGGAAAGTTGGGACAACTTTGCCCATCTTGTCACATGATTCCATAATACCGTAATTTCATTTCATTTGGTGCATGAATCATGCCAATTTTTTGAGCAAACACTATTTTCGAATGTCCCATCAGCCTGACGATGCCAAAAACCAGAAAATCAAAATTTCTAAAAATGACATTTCTAACCAAATTTTTCAAAAAAATTTAAAATGTGAATTTTGAATTTTCAAAAGCGTCCAGCTGTCGGGGCACAAGAAATAAGTAATCACTCAAAAAATGAGCCAAATTCATTGACTCCTCGCGGAGAAATCTTGGTTTTATGGAAAGTTGGGACAACTTTCCCCAACATGTCCCAAACGGTTCACAATATGTCATTTTGACTGTAGTACGGTAGCATTTCCGTTGCGATAGCCTAATCGAGTTTTGTCGAGGTACCGCACAACCGGTTTCCCTATCTATTTTGCAGAGATACGGTAGGAGTTTGAGGAATGCTACCATTACTGAGCTATTGAGGAATATTTGAGCTAAAACATACGTAAATGACAGCTCATTCCGAATTCTATCTAGAGTGTCATCTACACAGCAAGTCAGACGGGGGAAAAAGGTTCATTTGCGTGGCGGAGACATTTTCGACTCTAATCCGCCCTCTCACTGTGACGGTTCTCGAGTCACCGAGTCGGTCGGTAGAGAATGGGCCGAATTTCTATCATTCTCCGTCTCATTTTCATTCGGGTGGTCGGTGTCTCTTCAAATTGCACACTCTCTCATATCACCCAAGTCAAGTGAAACATATTTCGATCCACTGACAGACACTTCGAATGAAAAAATGTTTCAATCATTTGCGGAACATATCCGAAATCATTTAATTTTGCCGTAAAACAGCGGTTGCGCCAACTGCAAAGCTAACTCCTCCACGGAGAGTTGAGCTAAAAATATGCAACCGGTGTAGATCCTTGGCCAAACCCTTTGCGCACAAATGATCCGCGGCCGAATTTCAAATTTCGATCTCATTCAGTAGCTACATGCACAAAACATCGAAAAACCTTGCCAAAGCCCCCATTTCACGCCGCTTTTCTCTCTCGCTCGGCGCGGAATGACTCGGCGGAGCGCCGCCACGCAAATGAGCTTTTTTCCCCTCTCTGACTTGCTGTGATCTAGAGATGAGTAAAAAAATATTTGGCCAGTCGTCCGACCGGCTGCGGCAACATTTCGCCATAGCTGACGCATGGTGTACAACGCCATCGGATCTCCCGCAAAAGCGAGCAAAAAAAAGGGACTATCCTTAAACATGTTCCGAGTAGAACCACATGAGAAGGTTGCATTTCGAAACACATAGTAAAGCCATATTCCGGGAATTTTGAGGCGAATTGCCTTCGAAATTCACGAATCATCCGCATTGAACCACAACACTTCATCCCACACACCTCAATTTCCTTTTTAATCCTTTTTATTCCGGTACTACAGATTCCCACGTTTAATTTCCTCCTCAACTCTGATTTTGATTGGTTTAGAGAACTCAAGGTCTAGACTAAGCTCAGCTTTGGCTTCATCACATCATTTTCCGTTTCTTGTGATAGCCCGGAATAACATTCTGACTAACATGAAACCTGATTCCGAAATCCTGATTAGTTGCTTTCCAATCTGAGCTTGACTAACTAGAAATCATCCCACACAATCAGAAAAAGGATTCAAGATGCGGATGTTTCAGATGTAGGGCTTTGTTCCATGAAATAGCAAATTGTCATTTGATTTTCGAAATTACCCACTCTTTTCTTAGCATTTCATCACGCTAACTGATAGGCTCCATGACTGTGCAAATTTTTTACGACTCTTTCGTTTTCGCATGCTCTTTCCCCAATATAACGGGCGAGAGAGTGTGTGAAATGAAGAGACAGTGTATTTCGAACTCTAGCTAACTGGTAGGCTCTATCTGTGTGAGAATGAGCTCTCAGACAGCTGCAAAGGAAGACATCTTGTTCAATTCTAGCATTGAAAAACTTCGTAAGAACCAATTTTTGCACGATTAACAGGTGGAAAAGCGTCTGGTGTAGCGTGAGAAATCTTCTCCTCAACCAAGGTTGCAATAAGAACAAACGAAGCCTGGATACGGTAGTCTCTCGCTTCCCAACCATTTTCTCCGTCTTGTTTTCCCTGTACGTCTCCCTTCAGGTAGAGAGGGAGAGAGCTCACCGACATCTCGCCTCTCGCGAAGTTGCAAGGAGGAAGGAAGAACGATGTTTCACAACTCAAGGAGGTTTCACAACTCATGATTATGCACGCTGTGCTTTCTCTTCACTCATATTTTCCAAGAATGGCGAATTCCTTTGTTTCGATGTGTTCAGTGGCTCGAACTGTTAAAACATCCCCGACATCATGTCAATGATTCAACGATTCAACTCACATCACTCAATCCACCCACAAAGATTCCAATTTCCCCTTTCTCCAACTTTGGTTTCCTCTTCCTGTCTATCAGTCTTTAATTTCCGCCAGGATTCTGATTTTGCAAAATCTGCGGAATCAAGAATCCATCTTACTAGTTGTTTTGGTCGTAAGTACGTGAAATCAAATCACATCACTCGATGATCTCTTAGCTTTCCGATCCACTCAAGCCTTGCTAATGAGATCTCCTTAGCGCGCTGCCCAGAATGATGTGATAGACGAGAATAGATGATCACCTGAACGGAAGCTCGGCTGAGAATTTGTTGCTTATGGCCCCAGCTTGATACAGAAACTCGAATGATTCCATCCCCCTTCTAGTTATGATATGACTCCGGAGAGTCTACCATCAATTTATAGCGCTCATCTGTCTATAAATAGAAGTTTCTGCACCTGCAGAGACGGGTAGGCAACCCCTCATCTCTTTGAAATGTCTCGAAAAGGCGCAACGAGACGGAAAGGCAGACGAGGGCGTCATGAAAGGCTCGTCGAGAGCAAAAGCTGCCAAGATCAGCTCCATTTTTAGACTTCGAAGTCATTTTACCGCAACTTTCACTTTGCAATCTCGTGCGGTTTCTCCCACGGAGTCTAGCAAAAGGTGGTTTTGTGGGAGGGTGCGTGAGTGAGCAATGGGCTCCCTGTCTTTCCTGTCATGTGAGACAAGGTTGAGTGTGAAACAGGCGGGTGTGGGAAATGAAGACATCACTTTGTTCGCCGCGCACTGTCTTGCCTAGTGACACCCGGGTGTAGAGAAATGGAACTGAGTGTGAGACAAAGTGAGATGGATCACCTTCTTTTCCCTTACTGGATACAATTTCTTTGCCTCAATGAAAGTTGCGGTTCAATTCTGCACCACTTGCCACGCGGGATCTTCTAAGTCTTATAGTGTCGAGTGAAAAGACGATAGAGAAGAAGTTGTATCTTGATGGGAACTACCCCGTGCAAACTCGTAGCGTCTCCGTCTCACGAAGGGACAAATTAGAGTAGAGAAGAAGCGAAGCAATGGGAATTTGAGAACTACCGTATCCCCTGCTGATTATTCAGCCCACTCATTTGGTTAGCCATTGCCCTGAGTCCCTTTCGCATCAAGGTAGTGAACTACATTTATTTGTGCAATAAGTTACATAAATTATAAAAAGATACATAATATAGCGTTAGTTAACTGAGACTTGGTCTTCACCTTGGTGTTTTCCTGAAATGAGTTTCTTCAAAGAGGTAGAATTCTCGAAATGAGAGACCATTGAGATCAAGCATGGGATGAGATGGGGAAAGGGGGAAGGGGAAGGAAAACAACAAAAATCCAACAAATGAGAACCAATAACTAATCGTGTGCGAAAGAGATCGATCGAGCATGTAGATAACTTGTAAAATCTAACGTAACGATTGTAGAAGAGACTTGTGGAACAACGGGAGTGGGACTATATTGCACGGTACAACGGATGGAATCGATTCGTATTGCCTGGGATGTGTGTGCTATGGGTATGGTAGAGTAACCGAATACATAGATAGTCCCTGAATAGCAAAGGGGGAGGGTAGCTAGACTCGACGAGGGGTTATATTGCACAACATTAAGAGAAGTAACTACTGTAGGG
>LS560446.1:238981-282582 GCA_900490775.1 Pristionchus maxplancki | reverse complement strand
AAAAGACGAGGAGAATCGTAAACGTCGTTGATCTCCTCTATTTCACTGGTCCCTCTCTAAGGGTCTGCAAAGAAATGGAACGAACCTCGGGGCACACTCGTTCGAGGTTTTTTACCACCTCGTTCTTCGACTCCTGAAATACGTTGATTAGCTTTCAGGTTCCAGGTCGAACAATAACCAGTCAAAACAACAACGAAACAACGCCAAAACACACCTGATACTCCTTGTTCAGCGACTGGAGGGTGTACGTGATGTGGGCGTGCATCATGGAGACCTTTTTGGCTGGAAATACGTTCTTAGAATGTCACTTGGAAATTAAGCCAATGGTACACGTACCGACGCGGATGCTGAGCTCGGCATGCGCGGGACGGCCCTCCTTGATGTACGCGTACTGAAAAAGGAGGATGAGAATGAGGAATCATCTCCAATACCCCTTCAATGCTCACCTTGAGTCCGTTGGTGTCGGTGTCGAGAATGCCGAATTTATGCGACATAATGCTGATGACCTTGAGGGGCGTTTCCTGTTCCTCTGCAAATAGCGAGTTTCAGAATCAGATAGACATTCCGGGAACGGGAGAAGCGGAAACTATGAAAGAAATGGCTGCTCACCCATGTTGATGGAGAGGCGGACGGGCTGGATGCCAGAGGACCCATCTGAAGCATCACGATTAGTCTCAAATCTCGCTCTGCTACGAGGTAGCCTAATCACTCCGGGCTTACAATGGATTCAGTTGACAGGCGAAGGAGTACAGATAGATAGGTAGATACACATCTATCGGAGAAAGAGAGGGTGAGAATTGAATGGGGCAGGGACACGGGATACATACCTCTGTCCACGGGGGCGGCGGAGATGGCGGAGACGACGATGAGGAGGGAGAGGATGCTGGACATGTTGGTGAGAGGTGGGAGGAGG
Organism: Pristionchus maxplancki; assembly: GCA_900490775.1. NCBI lineage: Eukaryota > Metazoa > Nematoda > Chromadorea > Rhabditida > Neodiplogasteridae > Pristionchus > Pristionchus maxplancki. The sequence goes on along the minus strand of LS560446.1, from coordinate 281,669 downwards.
GGAGAGATCAGAGATCAACCGAGTGAGAGACGGAGCTGAGACAGGGAGAATTAGAAGATGAAGAAGATGAAAGTCTCGCGAATGGAATACGGTAGAATCATAGGGAAGAAGGAATGAGAAGAGTGAGAAGGACAGGTGGAAGGGGTCAAGTTGGAAGAGATTGAGAGTACAGATTGCAAGTTCGAGCAGTCAAACCGTTAGCACAGGATGGAACGGGCGAGAGAGATGGAGCAGGGGGATAGATCCGACGGAGATAAGCAAGTTGCATGTACTTCTCGGCTCAAGGTTGCGCACTAGTTCAAATGGGAATGCCTAGGCCCTAGGGACAGCGGCTAGGAATACGGCAACATGAAGTCTACGGTAGATCAAACGAGACGGAGAGCAGAACTACGGCAGGCTGAGATGCGGCGAGACGAAATTCAACGGAGTAAGGGTCAGAAAGTATGGATTGGACGAGGTTTGCGATGTCAGAAGGAGAAGTATGCGATGGGTCTATGGTAGAGGAAGAGTAAGAATAGGTAGCAGATAATCAATAATTAATTTACTCAGGAAGGCTTACGGGAGAATCAAGTATCAAGGAAGAGTCAGAACCTCAAGGCAGGGTATACGGTAGTCCAACAATAACTCAGGTCTCCCCAAGGTCTAGTCTTCTGAAGGCAGAGTCGAAGTGAAGTCCCGAAGGCCGTTTCGGAGAATGGTGAATCCCCGCCCCGCTGGTCCTTATATGGTCAAGGGGGCGTGGCTGACCTGGGGGTGGAGTCCTAGCCTAGGGGTGGAGTCGAGACCGAGCGAGAGGGAGAGACCGCTAGACAACGAGATGCTTGGCTCCGCCCACTTCCTCTCCCAGTGCGCTAGAGAGCGCGTGAAATGGAGAGAAAGGGAGAAAGTCTCTCTAATTCGAAAGCTGTCTAGCTGTCTAGACAGAGTGAGATAACGGGCGGAATGGACAGAATGACAATGAGAACAGACAGTGCTGTCTTACCCTAACGGTATGCAGAAAGGTGGACAAATGGTGAACATCAAACCATATTTCCCAACCCTATCAACCAACCTACACACTAAGCGACGCTATGTGGACATACCGCTTTGCAGATTTCCCAACCGCTCAGTCTCGGATGTTGGGAAAGGGGTTTCCCAACCTCCGAGACCAGAGCACGAAACGATTATCGCGCTCTGCAAAGGCTGTCTAGGGAAAGATTCTTGGCCAAGATTCCGAGAATAGCCGGAAATCTGTCTGCGGCGATTATGCGACTAAAGAACAATCTCTACTGAAGCAGAATGTTTGGAATGGCACGCTTTTCGAGCTTCGAGACAGCATAAAAGTATCGAGAAAGCGCCCATTTCTTTGCACAAATTGTGCGAATGTCTGTCTTTTTGAAAAGGATCAGGAAGGGCAAGGAAAGTATCGCTCATTCCAGACAGACCTCGCCAATGGCACGCTTCCTCTGTTTCCACACACTCTGGTAAAGGAATCAAGACTCTCTCCATCCCCCATGCTATTTCGTCGGTCAGAGCAGGGGGAGAGCTCGCAAGATGAGGAGAGCGCTCCCATTTTGCCATTCGCACTCAGATAATCATGAGGGAATGCCATTGGGCGAGAATGAGCGCGCCTTTCGAGAACAGTCGTTTAACTCTCTCCATAATCCATGCTCTCTCACGTTTTTTGCCTAGGGAAAGAGATTAGGGCCATTATTCCGAGGCAATCTGGCAAGATGCATGAATTGTCCGTTATGAATGAGGAATGAGACGCCAACTTCCTGCCCATCTTAAGAAATAATGGAATGTCTCGATAATGGAAGAAGGCCAAAGAGATCGCAGAGTAAGAACGCTGAACCAAACGAATGAGTTTCATAATGTTTCGCGATCTTTCTAGCTAGTTCCAACATCAGCATACGCCGCTCAGTAAAGTATACAGTTTCCTCATTGGAACGACCTGTTGAGCTCTAAGAGTAGTCCAATGTGATCGAATTGCTCAATTACTCGAGTTTGAATCCCCTATCTTTGCTGTCTTTCCAATTCCCACTTTCTAAACTCGTCGGGCGTTGCGTAATGCGCGTCGTAAGAGCGCCAGACAATCCAAAACCGGTCATTTGAGCTAATTGAGCCGAGATGTTTCAGGGTGAGGGAAGATCTCGTCTCTCGGTTCTGCACAGTCTCTAACGGCGACGTCGACAGCGCAAGAAGCGAAGTTCGAAGAAGCAAGCGCGCGTCAGTGCCCGAAAGTATCGTAACCAAATTGAGTAGCGCAATGCAAAGGATTGTCGCAGTAGACGAATTAGAGTCGATCGCCGAACCTAAGAACAGGGCAAATCGGAAATCGCCCGGTTCGTAGATAGCGAGAGGAATCAAACAGCCAAGTCGACTCGAAAAGGTTCCACAAAAGGCACAAGACGAGCAGCACTATGACGTGAGGGGGAATTGGCCAGGAAAGGCCGTGGAAAGGCCGCACAGGAGCCAGAGTACGGTATCCTCCGCACTAGGGAACGTGAGAGGCGATAGTCAAGTGATAATCAACAGGCGAGAGAGCAGGTGAAATGGGGAGGGTCACTGTCCCCGTTCCTTATCTGCAGGTACACATCTCGAACGGTCAAGTAATTCGGCTGTCACGAGGGTAAATCTCTCCGTGACCTTTAGTAGAGCTCGAAATACGATCGTCGTTTCTTTATTTTACACACTTCCTTGCCCGGTTGACTGACGAGAGAGTGTGAAGAATGAAGAGACGGCCACTCGTATTTCGAGCTCTAACCTTTAGAGACGTGAAACTGTTCGGGAAATGAATGTGACTAATTGAGCCCGTCAAATACCATTAGTTCTAACTTTTGTCTGCAACTTCGTGCTATTTGGCCGAGATAAGCTGAAGGTAATTGTGATAGACGGAAATTGCAGTAGCGCTTACTTTTGTCTGTATCATTGAGCTAAGCTAATCAATTTGACTGCTTGCGATTAGGTGGAGTTTTAGAGCAAGGGTTTTGATCCAACAAAGAATCACGGACTGGAACCAAATTCGGGCGCTTTTGGAGTTCCCAGAAGACAATGAGAAAGGAGATCGATTAACGATAGATTTTCTTTCGGGTACCTCCACAAGTATTCTTAGTTATTGTTACTGTATTCCATGAGTGCTTGTTCTGTGGTTCCCATGAATTTCAGACAAACTTCCGTGTTGCATTGTCATCATTTCTCTGATTAATCCAATCCGATTCGGGGGAAGGATTTGAAAGGGCTAATTGTTTGTCAGCTTAGGGGCCGCCGGATTTTCCGTCTGATTGCATTCCAAAAGCGGCTCCGATTCGAGGAATTGCCTGACTCTCTCTATTCCACGTGCTCTCTCACCAGTCAGAGATAAGTGAGAGAGCACGGAGATTTGAGAGAGTCAGAACATTGATCTGAGACGCTTTTTGCATCGATCAACGAAACGCAGACCTCAAAGATTCCTAACAGTTTTGCCGAACTATGGAGAAAAAGTATCGAAAAATTGAATAGCCAGGATCTATTCAGTCAGCTTGGATTTTTTCTGAAAGAGAAAAGTTGAGATGGGTTGAATAAGGTTCAACTTCTTTCAAATGATTCATTCATACCTTTTCAAATGGATGTCTGGTCACCTAACTCAAGGCGTAATGGCCCTATGTAAAGCGAGCAGCCTCTGGTAATGACGTGCCAGTACATACCCCATTCTATTCCGACAGAATCTCGTTAAATCTGCTCCCAAGTGCAATAGGATATGCTCTTTCAGACAATTTTCCTTTCACCAATAGCTCTGTAATCTAAGTCAAATATGTCTGCACTCTATTCATCTACTTTTTCACCCGTCTGATTTCAATCCCATTGATACTTCTATAATTCTATTCAGGTAGTTTTTCTGATATCCTCCCCCGAGTTTCCATTGTTGCTTCTATTATCACATGAGTATGAATAACCAGACTACATGAAAGCACGTACATGAAAGCCATCGAACCAAAGCTTATGAATCAGTTTCGGCTCCCCAAAATATAAGTCGTGATCAACTACTTTTTTTGCCATTCTGGGATCGTTTTCGAAAACCTCAGCGAAAACGACAGTCTCTGAGGTCCATTTCATTTTGACATTCTGCAAATTTTTTATTCCGTCAAATCACTGTGCGGTTCATTTTGACAATTTCAGAATTTTTTATTGTGCCAAAATCATTTGGCACTTTTAAAAATTTTCATTCTGTCAAATCTCGGTGTCTTTTCACTGTTGAATCGTAAGGTATTTATCAATTCGATTTTCACTACTGCACGATGGTAGTTGCTATCTTATCAGGGTAACTTCAGCTTGTTTTAGCTTCGGTGGTTGGCCTCTTCTGAAAATATGACAGCCACGATTTTGCAAGAGGTCGTGTTCTGAGAAGATGCGCATTAGGCATAACAAAAAGCTCACAATCAGCATGGATTTCCTCATCTCTTGTCCTCACAATCAGTCCGGATGTTTTGATGCTGTGTTTACAAGCCGAGAAAGTATTAGATTTGGTCAGATTTGGTCATAACACACAGAGATAAGCAACAAAACTCACATAAAACTCAGTAACATCCTCGTTACACCTGAAGCACAACAGCAATTCTTCGCATGGGATTTCCATACGGAGAATTAGCTCGAACGCCACTGCTTGATGGCATCCTTCCTCCTCCATTCTTCGAAACGACCATTTCATTGACGGAGGGGAACGAGAAATGAGGGTTGTTTACCATTGTTCTAGTTCATTTTACATTTCGAGATTGAACATTTGAACTCGTCTCTCTCTCATTTTTCTTCATTTCGCTCCCACTATCCCATCACGATTGGTCGATGATGTCGAATCGTCCAGTGGAAAATAAGTTATGGTGAGTTTTTTCAACACTTTTAAGAACTTTTCGACCACTCCTCTTACCTTGAAACGCGTTCTCTGTAAGACTGCAGTGGAATGGGTAGGTGAGTATACAAAAATTTCAAAGGTCGCCCATAAGAGGGCAAGACTCCTATTTAGGGGTAGTAGGTAGATTTCTTGATTAAAGTTTAGACCCAAAAAATGATTTTGATATCGTGATTTTCAAACTTCAGATTTCGGCATCGACTTGATCTATCGAGGAGGTCATGTAAAGGGACTTCAATTTCGCGCATCTGGGTAAAGGTTATGCCTTAAAGCATATTAATTTTCACCAAAATGACCAAATAGAGATTGTCTCAGGAGATCTGGAAGTGTGAATGCAATCCATTATCAAACGCGCTTTTTCCACTATGAGTCTATTATGCCCATGGATGATGTATGGAGCGGAGTGAATCAGGATCAATCCGCTAAGATAAGTCGAATGTTTTGACTCATGCATGAATAAGTGTGAAATCAAGTAAACTATTATGCCCGATTAGTAGAGCAAGTCATCAGCTGCTGGCGTTAGAAATAACCTGTTATTTGTATCGCTCAATCTACATTTCCAGGAATCACTCTTGAACTCGTGCGATTCGTCCAGAATACTGATGTTGGAAGAGGAAGATCAAATGCTACAAGTCCAATGTTTCTCATTTTGTTCAGAATAAAGACTGAAATTGTTGAGAATAAAGTGGCATGATTACCGCCGATTAAAGGAACACCACAAAAACACGAGAAATGGGTGCAACGAGAGATCTTGAAATGACATTCTAAAAAATTTTGAAAAATTTTGAGCCGATCATTCTGACATTTTAGAAAATTTTGAAACGGTCAAAATGAGGGGAGAAATAACTCTGTCATTTTCTTTCTCGTTTTGGCGGTTTACAACACGTTTTCGAAAACGATCCCAGAATGGCAAAAAAAATAGTTGATCACGACTTATATGGTAAAATAGTCAAATTTATGATGATTCTACAAAATCTTGATGAAAAACACTCATCTCGCCGAGGCCAATTAACAGAAATCGAGTCCCGAGTGGGAAAATCAAGTGGCCTTTATGACGCATGTATCGGCTTGAAAGCTCAGTGTTTTCCATGACCAACCATGCCACAATAATCTAAGTTTTAAAGTCGGGCTAAGATAAAACCATAACCCGTTTTGTTTTCCATTCGAACGACACAAATAATAAACGCATTGAAGAGGACATACTAACAGTGCGCATTTAGGAAGAACACGGAGAGCAAAAGGGCGAGGGATGATAATCATAGTTGGAAATGGCTTATTACGTTTTGTGAAGAGTCGAATTGAGCAGCTTACGCTCAAGCGCGACAAATGTATTGTGAATATCTCCCAAGCACGTTTGTCCCGGTTACTCTACCGTAGAATTTGCAATAGCCTAATCGAGTTTGGACGAGGCGCCGCACAACCGGTTCCTATCTTGCAGAGATACTGTAGCAGTTTGGGAAAGGCCACAATCATCGAGCTATTCGCTTGAGAAAGGTATATTAGGGGAATACGAATGAATGAACTGATGAGAAAAGCAATGAGACATACGTAATTGGCAGCTAGATCCAAGTAGCTGAAACCATTACACATCAGGGCACTAAGTCGGATGAGAACTATTTCGCAATACCGTCTCTGACATAAGAATTGTCGCTCGCCTACTTCCGGTTCTCATCTACCTAGCGCCCACATCAGATGTATCATCTGATGATCTAGCAATTGTTGGTCATCCGGCGGTCCGGCTGGGACAACATTTCGCCATCGGTGACACATGATGAATAATGACACTCAAACACCCACACAAGTGGCCAATTGGTCTGGATTTCACAAGCTCCTGAGAAAGAGAGTCCCGACAAGTTTCGAGTATGCCCCGGTTTCGACATGGGTAGAACCACATGAGAAGGTTACATTTCGAAATACATAGTTAAGCCATATTCCAGGAATTATTATGGGAATTCCTTCAAAATCCATGAATCATCCATTTGAATCACATCATTTCAGCCCACACAGTTCAATTTCCGTTTTAATCCTTTTTATTCCGGTACTACAGATTCCCACGATTAATTTCCGCCCAAACTCTGATTTTGATTGGTTTACAGAACTCAAGGTCTAGACTAAGCTCAGCTTTGGCTTCATCACATCATTTTCCGAATCTTGTGATAGCCCTGAATAACATTCTGATTAACATGAAACCTGATTCCCAAATCCTGATTAGTTGCTTTCCAAACTGAGCCTGACTAAAAATCATCCCACACAGCCAGAAAAAAAGGATTCAAGATGCGGATGTTTCAGATGTAGGGCTTTGTTCCATATGAAATTGCAATTTGTCCCTTGATTTTCGAAATACCCTCACTAACTGCTTTACCTCTCTTTTTTTTCGAAATCTCCCTTCCAAACACACATTATTTCCGAAACTGGTAGGCTCTATCTGTGTGAGACTGAGCTCTCCGACAGCTGCAAGACATCTTGTTCAATTCTAGCCTTGAAAAACTTCATAAGAACCCGTTTTTGCACGATCACCAGGTGGAAACTAGGGCTGGCAAATGAAAAAAAGACTCTCCTCATTCTGCGCTCTCACTCGCCGAGCGGACCGGTGAGAGAGAATGCGAAATGAGGAGTGCATTCTCTTCATATGCCAGCCCTACTGGAAACGCGTCTGGTGTAGCGTAAAGCGTGTGGGATGAGACTTGACTAGTTTGAGAGTTGAGAAAGCAATTTAGATATGAAAGAAAAGGACTTGTTTCAGATGACAAACAGATGACAAACAAGTTCAAAGAAGTTCACTGGAGTTCAACGGGGGCGCCTAAACCGCTCAAAAGCACGAGTGAACGGAAGAGTTTGGAAAGCGAAACCGCAAACAGTATGATGTGAGGGAGTGCGTTGAAGTTGGGACAGAAAGGTCAGTTAGTCATGCTGGAACAATCCCAAATAGTCTACCGCCAGAACTTCGAACAGCTAGTTGTTTAGGTGACTTTCAAGTTCAGTGCTCGACCAATTGCTGACAGACGATGGCCAAACAAATTGCCACATAACAACACCTGGAGCACAAATGCAGCACGTCTCACTATAGCGTCGTTTGAGTTGAGTACAAATAATTTGTTCCTGAATGCCATTTCCCCAAAAATTCTACTCTGACTGTTCCAATACTGCAGCTTAGCCCTCGCTCGGTCTCTGGTGCCTTATCCATTCCTGCCTGACTTTCGGCCCCGGATTAAGAAAATTCCCAGTAATAAACAGGATAATCCAGGCCGGCTGGACTGATTGCCTTAGCCTATCTGATTGGATTCCTCAAGCTCTCAGAAATCACTTTGCTGTTCAGAAATAGTAGCAAACAACGAGATCGAACAGTGAACCAAAGCCAGCAAAGATTGACACAGACCAACTAGAGATTTCCTTTTTTATTGAGTCTGGGTTCAATTCAATTCTTTTTTTATGATTTCTTTTGTTATTTGTGTCATTCCCTTTTCTGACTCATGAGATTCGATCAAAACACGGAATCGCACGAACCAAATTGCGATCGTCATCGGACCACTCGAGTGGCCTGACATTTAACAGAATGTGCCAATTACCAAATTAGAGCCTGAAAATAACCCCGACGAGAAAGTCAAGTGGCTTTGCTGACGTCTTGATGTTTCTCCATTTCGAAAATCAGATTCCAAGAAATCAAAATGGTGAACATTGAATCCAAAGTTAAATAACAGTTAGGTGTTCTGGGATCATATCCATGCATGGTTTCGAACCAATTCAATCATCTCCAATCCTTGGATTTGACTGCCCAGATTACAGATTTGATTCGGCGGCTAAGGTGCCACGTCGCAGGTATTCTCGGCTATCCAGACCCGATAATCCCAGGATTGGTGGCGAAGTGTGGAACGGCTTATAGAAGACTGGAACATCATGGTCGATTTGCAGAGTCTGTTTTCAGAAATCCAAAAATTGATGGGAAACATCAAAATGTCAGGAAAATGTTCGACTTTGTCATGTCTCTAGTCCCTTAGCACTGTAGAAAATGCTCTCCGGTATTCAAATGTGAGTGGCTGCTGTTAGGAAAAAAGTCCCGAGATTCAAAAATCGCATATCCCGGGTTTTACATACCCAGATTACGTATTTCATTCGTCCGCTACGGGCCTATGTATTCCTGGCTACCTTTACCCTATAATCCGGAGATGTGTGGTGGCGACAGTATTAGACGCGCGTATCTCCGGATTTGAATGTTATCCATGGGATTTTGGGTGACTGAGACACCTCAATCGTAAGATGTCTCGTTTTTGAGGTTTCCCATACTACAGAGCACGATCAGTATGGGGTAAATGACAAAAGCAGGAAAATAGTAATTGAGTAATCCAGATTTCACTCGGCAGCTAAGACTCAACGTCGCACGTATTTCATCGCCGACCCGATAATCCTAGGATTTGGGTGGTTGTGAGTGTTAGACCCGCCACGTATCGCGGCTTTGCACGTTATCCGTGGGCTTATAAAAGGGTGGAACATCATGGTCGATTGTAGATTCTGACACCACCAAAAGACCGCAAAACAACTAAATAACTGCTTGTTGAAATTGTTCATCGGTACTAAAATGCTATTGTAAATTGTTTTCGAAAAGCATTTTGGAGATCCGGATACATGTTAGGCTGAATTGTTATTCTGTTTATCACATGCTCATTGAAAGCAATCGCAGACTCTATTCACCAGAATTCAGTCATGCTTCTCGAGTGATAATCGAATTATTCAATTTACTGAGTTTCTTTCCCCTGTTATTCTATTGTCATTTCTTCTATCACATGCTTATGATTAACCAGCCTCGAGACTTTCGAGATTTGGTTTGAGCTGAGTACAACGAACCAATAATCACGTCCGAGGGATCAGGAAGTAACTGCCTATGGGAGGCAGACACGTACGCTTTCAAGTAGCACGGAATTAAAGGGATTGTTGTATCCAATTAGCAAATTAGAGCCCCGATTGAGAAAATCAAGAGGCTGACGCATCATGCAGGTTTCGAAAAGATCAAACGATCAAGGGGTAAAATATATAGGGGTAAAGGCTGCCAAAATGGCTGAAGAAAATGACCAATCAACGCCGCGGGGATGAACCGTCTGTCAGCAACGATGGTCAGCCTAGATAATTAGGAAGAGAAGGTCAAGCGAGGACACAAACACAACTGACAGCAAAGGATAAGAAAAATATTCGGGAAGAAATAAGAGGAGGAAGATACGGTAGAAAGCTAAGGAAGGCGATGAAATCTCAGAATGGCTGGCAAGTGAAAGGGAGAGTTAATGGCCCAATTGCCGTTTGATTGGCAGGGCAAAGACCGACATGGACATGAAAACAAAGATTATCCACAGAGAAGACCCTGGTTGAAACGGCACTAGGTCGGATGAGAACTATTTTGCAATACCGTCTCTGATAAAACAGTTGCCTCTCGCCTTCCGGTTCTCATCCGACCTAGCACCGTTGAAACACAGCCAAGCTGGGGACAGGCCAAGACGAGTGAATCGCTTTGCGCATTGTTTGGCAATAGACAGGTGGTAATTACTAGGGTTAACCGTTCGGAAAAACGGAATGCATTCGAAACTCACGTAGATTCACTCTCAATCCGGAACGAGACTCGAACAATGGTCTTTCCGTATCCTTTCCGTATCGATTTCATTGTTCGAATCACGAGGGGAGCAGATCGGTGTAAGGGGAGGGAACTCAGCTATGTTTCACGAGTAAAATGTAAAGCATTCCTGATTTTACATATTGAACACAATGGAACCCTTTTTGAACATCATTTTGATATTTATTCTACGACTGAAACATAACTCAATTCCTCTCTTTGTCCTCCCACACCGCTCTTTTCCACGGCGATTCGAACAATGAGATCGATACGGAAAGGATACGGAAAGGATACGGAAAGCCCATTGTTCGAGTCTCGATCCGGAAAAAGAGGGTAATTGGATTAAACGATTCGGCTTTTCGTATTCCGTTTTCGTTTCGTTAACCCTAGTAATTACCCGCTCACGAGAGAATACATTCGACACAATCCCTCATCTTATGAATCATACCGTATTGTCCCTCTCAAGGTTGGCAGTACTGTAGCATTTCCGCTGTGTTGGCCTAATCGGTTTCGCATAGGCACCCCTCACAAATTTACGAGTCGCTCAATTTGTTGTGACGGTTAGAGTCACGATAGAGTGTGAGAAATGGGTAGAGATAAAGGAGGAAGTTTGAGGGAATTAAACGTGCTCAAACTTGCTGCGAGAGGGGATGAATCATGGAAGAGTGAGTTTTAGTGGCGAGCCGCGCCCTGCCGAACCGTTTCGATCAAAAGGAAGAAGGTGTAAAGGTAAAACACATAGAAGTGCTTCCACTTGATTTCGCAGTGTCTTTGGCGGGGATTGAACTAGGTACCGCATGGATTGCAGACACTAGTTTCGGCCAAAAGAACCGCAACGATTCAAAAGTGTTGGGGGCTACCAATTCAAGCCCATTCTCATAAAATGGCGGGGAAAAACAAAGAAGCCACTGTTCTTGGCTTATTTCCGCCTTTCGATCAAAAGAACCGCAGAAAATCCAAAGGTGTCAGCCAATTCAGGTGCATGCTAATTCAAACCCAGCTAGTCCCCGTTAGGCAGCGACAGGAGAGAGCTAGCCGAAGTATGCTTTGTACCTGCCGAAAGCGATCAAAAGAACCGCGCTAGTTTGAAGGTGTCGGTGTCATCTCAACCAAATTAGCTGAGTCGAAGGTGAACCGAGAGCAGTTTACCCACCAGGGGAACAAAGAAAGACATTCAAATAAGATAATGAAGCCCAGTAGTGCAAAAATGCCTTTCTCTAGCTTGTTTCGCTCGTCAGGTGTTTCTTCCAGATAGGAACATGCCTTTCAGTTCCTTCCCCAGTTAATATCAAGATTTTATCATTCTTTTCACCAGAAAAGACCGAAATAGTCTGGGATCCGAGGAGGGCTCACTCGCTTTAGCGCATTTCATTTGCGGAACGGCTACTGTGCAATAGCACCGAACCAAATCAAGGTGTCGGGGCCATTAACTTCGGCCATTCCTCAAGAGTCGTTCAATAGCTCTCGAATCCAACGCTTTAGTGAGTTTCAATGCTAAGAAGCTATCCTCCTCTGCAAAGTGACTAGTAACCGTGCCGAGTTGAGCGATATAGCGCGTGAAAACTGGAGAGCAGTCAATAAAAAGAGTAGCTTTATTGCTTCGCCGCAGCTCCCTTGAAGGTGTCGGGGAACAGCCATTTCAAGAGATATAGAGTTCTCGAAATAGCCAAGGCTAAATGATTGTCGATGCGGATTAACGTTAGCTGCATTCAATAGATAAAAAAAGTGTCGAGCCGAGTGAGTGGGGTGCAATATTCATGTCTCGCATCTCTCACTCTCTCGCGGCGTTTGTGCCTAACTGTTCCCATGGCCAAAGGTAGCATACAAGCTACCAATGTTCCTGATATTGTCCCTATTGGAACGGGAGCAACCAGGAGTGAGGCAGGTTGGCAACAAATTGGCCTTGAAAACAAGCGTAGGATCCATGAAGCCCCGTTATGGTCAAGTCTGGGAGTGGATGCAAAATAGCGATGCATCTTGTTTTCCGCTTGTGAGGTTTCTTGCAGGGATAACCATCTCAATGACTTTCTCAGTCTTTGATCTCCCGATTGAGCCCCAGTGGATATTCTCATCGCACAAACGTGCCGATCTCTTAATTGGCACTCGGACAGGGGGGACGTGAAAGGGAGCAATCTGGTCAGACAGGGGCGAGAGATCAGGGAGAACCGAGAGAGGCAGAGAAGTGTCACGGGGGCTTCTTCTGTGTGTCACTCGTTAATTGGCTACTTGCGTAGGTGCCAAATTCGGACATCTTTTGATTAGATTAGGGGACGTCAAACGGACAGCAAGGGAACATTTGCAATTTCGGCTGCAAGAAGAGACCTGATGGTCTTTTTAGGCCAATACCCAGGTTTCTAGGTCCACCAACCGAGTATTAGTCTACACTGAGCACTTCGAGGCAAGGTGGGGCTGTTGAGGGAAGCCCCTGATGAAAAACCAAAAGAAGATGCTCCGATACTTGAGCGATTGTGCTTCATTTTCCGCATCTCAGAGACATAAAATAAATCTTAAAACGCCCACGAAATACCGGCTATGTAAGGTCAACGAGTTCAGAACTTCCTCACGCAATCTCGCAGATTATTTTAGTATCCATGAAGGAAGAGAGTCGACTTGGATTCTCGATTTCTCAAACTTTCTCCAGAATATCCAATGAGACGACTCCTCCGCGTCACCTGTGCCCACTCCATTTTCGGCACGTTTCAACCAATTTCCATCACATTAAAATTGACTTCCATTCGTCATAGGCGATTCGGGCCTATGGGCATTGCACGTTTCGCTAAGTCTTAGGTGATAGTAAATCAGTTATACTAGACTTTCTCGCAATCGGACTTCTTGGGACGTGTGAGATCGAAAACCTTGATGGGGAATAGGCGAGCAAAGAGCAATGTGCAAGTCTCGCAGGAGTCTTGTCGGTAGTGAGAGGCGTGAAACACCAGGTTACACTAATCAATGTGCAAAAGGAAAGAGCAAAGTATCAACTAGACTAAGTCTGAACCTTCTCTGTCCACCAAGACTTCGAATAACCACGAAACACCAGCTTCATGTAGTAAATGTGCAAAAGGAAAGAGCAAAGTATCAAAGTCTCAACTAGACTGGCGTTGCCTGAAGTTCAGTCACTATAAAGCAAAACTTCAGAGATCCATGAAACACCAACTTCATGAACCAAATGTGCAAAAGGCAGAGCAAAGTATCAGCTAGACTATGTCTGAACTTCAGTCTGCAGATAGACATCGGAGATGATTGAAACATACCTTCGAATAGAAGTGGAATGTCTACGAATAGAAGTGAAAGCTGATAGTTGTGCAGACTTCCAGACAGATTGAGTGCCAAAAGAAACATTTTTCCAACTTTGGAGTGCACCCAGCATGGTTGATGCATGAAACATCAGGTTCATGTACCCAATGTTCGAGATGGAGCAAAGTCTCGACTAGAAGATCGAAGTCTAAATGCTATCTACAAATAGACTTCGGAGACACCTAGCTCACAATCATGCAGACTTCCTCGAGATCAAAGCATGAAGGGACTTCAATAAGACGTAGTGTCACTCTGCTGAGCACATGGCCTCTGATCGAATCAGGTTAATGGAAGAGCTTCCGAGATCTATGTGTATAGTGTTGCTCAAGACGGTGAGGGACTGCTCAAAATGAAGAGATTATGCCTTCATCTTTACTCGATTTCCACGTGTTTCCTGGTCGGAAGAGCTGCTGATGCCTGAGATAAGGAAACGTCAGTAATTCGATGATAGAAAGCATGGGGAGAGCTTCCAGACTCCACCAAGCATAATCGGAATATTCTGGCACGTCAGTAATTCGATGATTTCCGGAGAGTACCGCATCACAAGACCTACTAGACTCCAAGTTGCCATGAAGTTAGATGTCTCACGTATCCCACAAGCAAATCCAGCCATATAGGGAAACCCAATAATGGTTTTGATTTCTCAAACTGACTACAACGTCAAGCACTGAGGTCGATTCTATGCCCAATTCACTTGATAGTGATTCTTATAGGTATTGGACCGATATTGGACCAATGCGGCCAAAACGCGTCGCCTTTTTCCCCAAGAAACATGCTCTTCTCATAATTATCTGCAAAAGAGGACGTCAGATAGGCTTCTTCTCAGAGCCGCTGCGTTAATTGGCAATGTGCGCAGTTCTTCAGTGGACCCAGGAGGTGAATTTGCCTGAATTTGCCAGGACAACGTGCTCTTCTCATAATTGTCTGCAAAAGGGATGTCCTAGAGGTTTCTTCTGGGAAATTCTTGTTAATTCCCATGTGCGCAGTCCAGGAGTTCCTGGATCCACTCAAATCGAATTAGGGGACGTCAATCGTACATCAAGAGAGCACCGGAGGTATTCTCGGACATTGCAAGACCCCAAACTCCATGCTTATCAGGTTTCACATGGAGTCTGTGCGTATCGATAGTAGAGATGTTAAAAGCCGTCGACTAGGTAAAGGCAAAAAGGTAATGGTGACACCGTTATTCTAGGCACTTGTGTCCTGCGGTGAGCCACTGCTAGGCCAGTGAACAATTAAAGGCCAATTCAGTCCGGAGGGCCTAATCTCTTCTTCGGACCTACTTTATCGACTAGGGTAATCGTAACTTATTGAACCATTTTACGAATTCTGCGCCCAAGAATGACGGATAACTGAGAAGATCAAGTTCGGAGAGTTTCTCACGCAACCTCGGCGTATATTTTAGTGATGCTCTGACTCTGACTGGCGAGAGAGCATGCGGAATTGAGAGATGGATTATTTTAGTATATCTCACCGAGGAAGACACTCGACTAGAAGATGAGAACATCCGTGCTGAATATGCAATGAGGTGACACTCACGCCCTGCGCTACGTATAAGCCCACTCCATTTCTGAGACGGCACGTTTCAGAATCTTAAACCAACTGAGGGTTCAGTAGACTTCCGCAATGAGATCAGAAGAACAGCACTTCGAATGTGAACTGAGACGTGTTCTCGTACATTTCTTATGATCTCGCCCCAGTAGTGGAAGCAAGAAACGGAGGGAGTCAGACCATTACTTTCTGGAGTATCAACCTGATTCTATCAAGTAGACTACGAAACTTCACGCAGACTTTCAATCTTCGCTCTCTATCGCCAGCTAGAGAAGCAACGTGCAAAGCCAGAATTTGGTCTAATCATTCCCGCAAGAACCCAATATGAACATTGCAAAATGGTCTCGTTTCTCAGAATATTCCCCCTTGCGTATTCTAGCAGTCAGACTGAAGATAGAGAGAATGCGATTGGAAGAGAACCAGACTCTGAACATGAGAGATGCATGAAACAAGCTGTAGCCTGAATTTGTCCATCGCCCTACTCATTAGCTCAAACCGAAGAGTGAATGACCAAGAGCGTGATGAGAACATGAAACATCTTGCTGTACCTAATACATGCGATCACAGGCCATCGGTTGACTCCCATTTCTCACGTTGCTTCCTCCATCTACCTCTTCTGGTGGTCAAACGACGAGAAATCATGCGAATGAATGAGGGAATCTCTTCATTTCACACGTTCTCCAGTTTCCAACCAGGCCACATGTTGCCTGATCGAATCAGGTTGATGGAAGTTAATGGAGACAGCTACCTGAGATCTACGAATGTAGAATCTCAGGAGGAAACGTCAGTAATTCGATGATAGGAAGCATGGTGGAAGGAGGAAGCGTCAGAGACATTCGTGCTTCCATTTCTCTTCAGAATATGAGATGTTGAGTGAGATAGACCTAACCAAAAGTCATTATGAGAAAGGACAATGCGCATTGAGAAGTATGATGGGAAAAGACGCGCAAGCAGACATGACTGCTTGGCGCAATGGTAGCGCGTTCGACTCCAGATCGAAAGGTTGGGCGTTCGATCCGCTCAGTGGTCAGAATCTTTTGCTGATTTTTTCCACTGTTGGGACTTTCTCCTCATTGTTTAAAGTCGTAGTTTTGCATATTCTTCACACTACAGTCTTGTTCATTTGCAAAAATCCGAGGTCATGCACCTAGAAAGTATGAGATGAGCAAAGAAACAAGTGGAAGTTACTGATCGAATCAGGAAATGCATTCCTAGACCGACGAGTACCCCACAGCGTGTCAAAATGGATCGTCTTCTTTGTCCGTCGCGGCGGACGTATTCTAATGCGAAGAGAGAGAGGACGGATCATTTCACCCCATTCGCGCGGACTTTGCGGCGCGATTTTGAGGGGTTTGCGGTGTGAAAAGTGATTTCACGGAAGAACAAGGGCGAAAATTGAAAATCGGCTCCCAGCAAGCTCTCCGTAAATAGATTGTCTATCGATCCATGTATTTCATGGGCTTCAATTCTCACGCATATCAGAGAAAAACGCTTATTCGGACGAAAATCATGGGTTTTCGACGACTTTTGACGGTTTATGTTAATTTTCAAGCGAATGCTTCCGAAATTCATAAATCGGCTCCCAGCAAGTTCTCGGTAAATGGATTGTCCATCGATCCATGTATTTCATAGGCTAAAATTCTATAGCATATTCGAGAAAACGCTTTTCCCCGATGAAAAACTGAGATTCAAGTTCAGTTGTGTTTCGAGGAATGGAGTTATTCAAAGAAGGCACCTATGGATACTCCGGCGAAAAAAACTAAATTTGGCTTATGTTTCACCAGGGATACATTCATTTATGATCATTCTTATTCTATTTCGCACTACCAACCGGACTACTACGAGAATGAAGTGCAAAATGAAAGGGAGGAAAGGGATTACAGGGACAAATGAGAAAAATGTCCGTCCGCCACACAAATGAGTTTTTCGATCCACTCTGACACGCTGTGTACCCTGAAAGCTGGGAGAAACGTCAGTACACAGCATGTCAGAGTAGATCTTGCGTGGCGTATCAGAACTCGAGTCTGTCTTTCCCACCCATTCATTTTCACTCTATTCGAGTGTTCAGTGCGGTCGAGAACGAAGGAAATGAAAGGGATTTCCATTTGAGTTACTCGAACTTAACATTTAGAACCTCCCAACCATTTTGTATTTTTGAGAAACTTATTCGAAAACTCTTATTTCTCCAGAAAGCGCGATAGTCTTATAAATACTATTGGTGAAACATATTGGTGAAACATTTGTATTTGCGCCAAATAACAATTTCTCTCAATTTTCTAACTTTGAGCTCTACTTTCTCAAAGCTCGTCCAATAAAACCCTCACACTATTATTATTATTATTTTAATCCTCTGAGGCATGGCTACCTTTCCTAGCAAAGATAACAGCTCTTTTCATCCTCTTGTGAGAGATAATGACGAAAAACTGTCAAAAAATTACGAAAATCGGCATTTTTGGTCTCTCAACTCTACTTTCTCAATAATGAAGCATAATTAGTGCACGTGAATTACATAATTCGATAGATAATCTCTTTTCTGACCTTTCGTAGCGGGCAGAATTTTAATTTTTGTCCTAGATCTCAAGTACCATCTCATTTTCGTCCTTCAATCCGACGAAATCGCACCGCAAAACCAGCGAAAATGACGGGGAATGACTCGCTTCTCTCGCTCTCACATTAGAATACGTACGCCGCGGCGAACAATAGAGTTCGTCCACTCTGACAGGCTGTGCAGTAATTCGATGATTGGAAGCGCGGTGGAAGTGTCAGAAGCCCAATGGATTTCCCGATAAAGGAAATACACACACATGACTGCAAGAAGAAACAGTAAAAGCTAAACAGTAAAAACAATTGAGTAAGGACAAACGAAAGCTATAATCAAGAAAAGACGCCGATGGAGACATGACTGCTTGGCGCAATGGTAGCGCGTTCGACTCCAGATCGAAAGGTTGGGCGTTCGATCCGCTCAGTGGTCAGAATCTTTTGCCGGATTTTTTCGCCATATTTTCAATAGTTTCGCTAAGAAACAAATTTTTTCTAATGACACATTCTTTCGTTGGAATCAAAAGTAATCTGCACGAAAATAAGAAGAGCGAGTGAAAAAGACGAGGTTTCGCGCAAAAGTGAAGAAATATTCATGTCTAGACGCGTAACCGCCTCCCATTACTGAGCTGGTCACCATTCCCGCTTTCATGTAACTCTTACAATTTCATTCGTTTCAAGTTTCATTCGTTTGTCGATGGTTTCGATCATAATTGCAACTATTTTGGTTAGAGTTGTTCTACTGCTCGGTCAGTGGGCCCAAGGGATCTACAGTCCTTGATTCATCATAATGTTCCCGGAAAATCCAATTCCAGGAAAGATTTGAGGGTATTAATATTTGTTCAAAAAAGGGATTATCGTTCAGAATGTTCAAAAAGGGATTATCGTTCAGAAATCTGGTTCTGTGCTCGAATGTACCTATCATCTGAGTTCGAAATGTTTCCGAATTCTGCTTTTGGTAGTTTGAGCTCGAAATCTATTTCGTCATACGTCTAAATGCCAGACTTGGTGTCGGTCAGTCCGCTAATTCTTTAGCGGCTATCTAGTTATGATGTCGAGAACGTGTTTAGAGAGTCGGGGAAAACCCCACGAACTTTTGCTGTATCGTCGGATTTTGGGAAAATTTAGATGACAACAGAGTTTTGTTCCCAGAATTCGTGATCATTGGACATTCGAAGTTCATTTGAATCACTAAATGTCTAGACAACTTCATCTTTCAAACGAAGCCGCCCACTTTTGTTCGTGATCTCGCCTCGCCACTACATGCCAGACCTATTTTCAAGGCACAGAATGATTTGAGAAAGAGATCTTTCAATATGAGACATCTCGAACGATTCAGGTCTAAAGTCCACGAACTGGCCCCAGACATCGCTTAGAAATCATGACATTTAGGGAGAAAAAAGTGAACATTGATACTGCGAGCGGCTTGTAGGTTCTCCAGAGGGTTTCAAAAGCCAATCAATTATCGTCTATCGGATTTAGATGTCCAAACTCCACGTTATCCTTCGGATTGGAGGCGCTACGTTTCAAATCTTCCGCGCGTCTCTTGTTGATCCCTACAAAATGTGTGTCTATAGTCCACAAATTTCTGCAGGTTCATAAATAAATATAATAGGAGAATGAAAAAGTATCTCTGATAATCGTATACAAACATTCTCATGAAATGTTTTTGAAGCGAGAATCTTCTCGGAATGGGGTTTCTATCAACAGTGAGCCTGCCCAATTCCCTACAAAATAATCTGCACTGGAACAAATCTCTTGGGTTTGCATTTCGAAGAATGCTGAAAACATCCGACGGTTGTCCAGTCTGGAACTAAGCTGATGGTAGGATAAACACAACACACCGTGAAACCTTGACCAAAACACCAGAATACTATACACATGTCTTGCTCAAATGTGCCATCCCGTTGAAAAGAAAAGAACAATCAAGACCGATGTCGTCATGGAAAGTTCGAATGGTCGCGCGTATCACACAAATAGGAGCTGACGTACGTGCTAAGTTTGAGAGAGATGAGCAGAGCTTATTTAAGACGTAGTTCGAAATCTGCACGGATTCGCAAATTTACTTCCACTTTCAATCTCGTTGATTTGTTCCAAAGGCTTATCCGATTTGGGAAGGGATAGTACCCATCTCACTTATTGAATTAGGTGAACCGAATGGTCTGTCTAACTCCGAATCTAAGAAAACGGATTGTGGTTTGATGCGCTCTCTTCATTTTCCATGATCTCTCGCTGATTAGCGCAGATTCATGGAGGAAACGAAGTGAAAGTCTTCGTGATCTTCCAATCTAGGGATTCTTAGTCATTCTCGCGGAACACGAAATGTTCCTTGAAGTTTCGGAAATAGTCGCTTAATCGAATGAGAAACCGTGATGTGCCTGACATTATCAAGGCGTGAAATCTGATAGTAGGCGAGATTAGAAGTTTCTGAATCACCGGAAGACGAGGAAAAAGCGTGGTGAAAATGTTGAAGTATATCTTTGATTTCTAGAGCTTCTTCAGCGAAATTCGTCATTACACAAAAGCGGTGCAAATTATTTCAGAATCTTCAAAATCTGCGACGTTCCGAATCATCATACAGTGGGCCTAATCGGTCCAAAGTGTTGCATTTAGAGCTCGAAATACGAGTCACCGTCTCCTCATTTCCCACGCTCTCTCGGCAATAGACCGGGCGAGAGAGTGTGTGAAGTGAAGAGACGGTGTATCTCTAGCACAAGTTGCATTAGTTTCAAGATCTATGAAGTCATTGTGATGATTCATCACAAACTACGCTTGTGCACACACTCTGATCTTGTTTCGTAGTCACCCGAATTAATTCACACATCTTTCGCACACGAAATGTGCAGAAAGTGGTGCTCTCTAGAGCGTCTCATGTCTGCCATTTCTCAGCCCTCAGGTCTCTCAATCTCCACGCTATCTAGCACGGTCTTACCGAGTAAAGCGCATGGACAACTAAGAGAACTCTGTGGTTCCACTGAAAAAAAGTCTCTCGAATGTCAACCAACTCTAGAACTGTCTGATCGGCAAGAGACCATGGCGAATTGAGAGAGTCAGATGAATCCTGCATCTGAAGCGTCACACGTCTGAAATGTCTCTCTTTATTTTCCACACTCTCTCGAACTGTCTGACCGGTTAGAGAGCATGAAGAATCGAGAGACCTTGACGTGTCCAGTTTGTAAGATCCCATTCTCGACTATCAATTACGTGTGCGCAGTGAATGCGATGGAGGATTGCTCTGACTCTCTCACTTTCCCATGCTCTATCGCTTCTCTAACTGGCGAGAGAGCATTGCGAACTGAGAGAGTCGGGCCATTCCTCATGCGGCGGCAGCGTAGGAGCGTCGCATGTCTAGAATTATCACCACCGGGTCTCTAAGTTTCTCAAACTCGTTCGCTTTCTCTGACGGGTTAGATAACATGAGGTATCGAGAGACTGAGAATTCCATTTGCATCCGTGCACGAAAACCAATTTGGAGAAGCACAGAACGCAGCATCTTTGATATCTCTGAGTTCCGCGCATCTCTCGATCGTTCTGACCGGATAGAACATGAAGAATCGAGAGAGTTCCATTGACGTCCCTGTTCGGACTGCCACTTTCGAGCGGTGTAAGCGGTTTTGCGGGGTAAAATGGCTACTGACCAAGAAAACGATGCGCTAAAAGAGTTGCAAACAATTTTGCGGGGTAAAATGGCCACTGACAGAAAAGCCAGTGCCTATTTGGTTACTCCGTGTCCCCTTCAGGGACAAATTCAAAAATATAAGCGGAGACGGATGTTGATTAGTATCGATTACAACATAAATCTGATAATAATTGCTTAGTTGATTTACCCCTGCTGATACCACTACGGCACTTCGATCGAATTACTCTGGAGTCTCACGAAAGTCATTTCCGCATCTCATTTGCTTCTAAATCTAGACATTGGCCTCAAGACTAAGCTGTAGTTTGAGTCCAAGATCTAACTTCCGCGATGTCGTAATCGGCGCAAATTATAGGGAATTCCAATTCGCTCACGAGTTGTCGGAGTAATTCCGGCTAATGACATCAGCATGTGACGATTAGGGTAAATGTCACGGAACAAAAAGTTCCGTCTAGCTGTCTGAGACCCAATAAAAGGCATGTTGAAATGAATCATCCAGATGAAAATCGGGGCCATTTTTTTAGAAGTGTTCCGATTATGCTACTACTTGCCAGATGATAATGGATGCGAAAATGGATGCAAAATGGAAAAAAAATAAGTCGAGTTGATAATGTTTTGGTGATCAAGCAATCATTCAGAGTGTGGTCAGACAATGTGGTTCCAGTCTCTAGCACGTCCACTCTCTTGCAAGAAGGCTCATCGGATCCTCATCCCATTCACCTGACTGAATGATGATAATTCAGAACGTGATCCCATCATTTGGAGTACCAGACGTTTTAGTTCCAGTCTCTCCATTACTATCTTGCACGAAGCTCATATCCTTCTCACTGAACGAATGATGACAATTCTAAGCCATCCAACTTTGTTCCGCGTTCCATCTCACTGTAGTCAAATGATATGGTTCATCGCCTCTCTGACTGCGAGAGATCATTCGAAATGGAGAGATCATTCAATCATGCAAAGTATGGTTAGACTACATAGTTCCAGTCTCCAGCACATCTACCTCTTGAATGATGATAAGTCGATAACGCTATGATAATATTGAGCTCAAATATAAATATCATCCCACTAAGTGAATGACAATTCCAAGCCATACTTTGTTCCGAGTGATTCTGCGATTCTCTTCAACTCACAGGATCTCTCATTGGCCAGAAAAGTGAGAAAGAACGAGATGTTTCCCCTTTTTTCGATTCCGTAAAGTGGCTGACAATTCAAAGCTAAGCTTTGTTCCATCGAATCTTCCTCGAGTGATGACTTTGATTCTGAGAATGCCAAATCACTGTGAAGATTGGCCAACACAGGTGCCAAAGATTGTAGACAGTGGTAGTAAAATGTCTACCGACCTTTCATCCATACACGCTCAACACAAAAATGCACGGGATAAGAAAAGAGTTTTATAAATTTGTATCACCAGGAAGCAACTTTCATTCTTCTTCTTCAGACTTGTAGCTTCGAATCAGAAGACCTCTGAATTTGTAGTCCCTGTAATGAGAAATGGGAGATTTTTCTGGAAATTTGTATCTTATCTTGAATCCTTTTTGATCAGAGTGTGCGTTGCTCGCTTAGTTGCAATGCAGGGACTTGGAAAAAGAGTTGACCAGATACGATCATAACACAGGATAAATGCGTACGTTCTAGCTTTTGCATTCACTATCATTGTAAATTGACTTTATTAGATGCTGCATATGTGCTTCATGAGACAAACAAAAAAGGCAAAATGTAAGGCTATTTGTAAAATACATTGAAAAAAGCCAAGAACACTTTATTTGACTGTTATTACAGGCATTTATTCGAATCTACTCTATTCGATTATTGACAATCTACATAAATTTTCAAATAGGACCTAATCATTATCGCATCGGCGCCGCCACTGGGTGCGTATAGATAAACCAACAACGTTAGTTTGAATCAGACAGACGCCTTTATGAGACGCTGACTGGTCCATTGGTCCATTTGTCCATTGATCTTATCACGCTTAGATCAGTCCCGCCTCTTCCCCGGATGGTATTTAAGGGCAAAAATTATCTACATTCACACAGTTCCTCGCATGTCCTTTTCCATGAGTCCCTCATGTATTTTGTAAGAATTCAATGACTTTCCATTCATTATCAGATCTCTACGCGATCTCTGCGGGCTTGCATCTACAGTGTAGATGCAATATAGATAGATTCTACACACATCTACATCCCGTCTCATTATTTTCGAAAAGTCAGCACCCAGCAACTCGTCGACTCCTCGCAGCGTCGCGCGTCGTCACCATCGCCACCTGCGCCTTCTGTACGTACGGCCACGACGCCATCGAGTGCAACCCCAAGAGCGAATACCGTTGTGATCTACGTACGACTCCTCATCGACAAGTTCCTCGATGCCCTCTGTTCGACATTCTTCGTCATCGACGTCATCTCGGGAGTCTTCTACATCGTCGACGAGGCTGCCTTCTGGAATTCTCGGAATTTCTGGACTATCGGCAATGCCTAAGCTCTCGAGGATTCTGGAATCATCGTCCCGCAGCGATTCTCATCCGCGTCGGTGTGCACCAAGCAAGAATGTACTACAAGAAATTCTCTTTCAAGATCTTCAATTTTCAAGAGTAAGAAGTGTAGACACACGATTTGAGGATCCATTCTAGCTATATTTCCAGATGGATGGACAGTTTCTCAATTCGCGTTTTTTTAATAGAAGAAACTTGTTGCCAAACTTTAAATTTTCGGATTCTGATCGTTTTTTTACGCGATCTCTGACCTCTTCCATCCACATCGAAAGCAAAAGAAGGAAGTCACTGTAAGTCACATGGAAGATGGGCAACAGAACGAGGGAGAAGAGATGGGGAGCCCATTTTACAGTCCTCCTCGAAACTCGGAAAGATCTACATAGCTATGGTTGGTGCATTTGTTCGATTTTTCTTTTGCTTATCAACCCCTTCTACTCTCAATCCCTTTTATTGCAGCGACTAAATGGAGATCGTCTTCAGCATTCTCCATCTCGTCCTCAATTCTCCCGCCGAGACATCCGTGCCCGGACGACAATGGAATCAGTTACATCACCCGCGGTTACATCTTCCACCTATCTTCGAGTAATCTCACCCCCACTCCAAATACAACCCATATTAATTCCTGGAATTGGTACCTCCATCTACCCCGCAATATCAATTCTCCTGGCGATCAGAATGACATTTTGAATGACTAAACGATAAAATTGTTAAATCCCATTTCTTGAATCGAAAATCATTGCGGTACGGGTTGTCTGAATGTTCTCGCTGATGTTCAAATCATGGTAATGATTTTGTCTTCGATCGATGAAAGATTGAATAGCATACCGAATGAATTGAAGAGTGTTGAGCAGCGGCGTGGGTCTCTTCGTTACTCTCTAGTTTTTCGTGGTGCAAATTGATACAGTCAAATAATCGATTGGGTTCAAAATTCACGACATTATCCTATTGAACTGAATGCCTCCTAGACCTGATTGGTCATCATCACGTCACAAGAGAGACGCTTGTCACAGATCAAGCGACGCCTAGATTAGACCATCCCTGTACTTGCTGGTTTTATGGAACATATTTCGAAAAATCTTCACTATTTTCTCATTTTTATTGACTATTTTCTCGTACGACGTTCATGACAGCGGATTTTAAATTGAAGATTAAAGTATTGATTGTTCAGGATATTTTTTTTATTCTTGAATAAACAACCGAACTGTTTCAGCCCATCTAACTCCTCAGCATGTCACAAGTTCCACCAGAAATAAGGCAGAGTTGGATTTTACTGAATCACAAGTTCAGAGAAGAGAACGATAAGAAGTAAGCGAATTTCGTTCATGAAATTTCATGCACCATTTTTTTAGTGAAGATCTTGGTTCTCGTGGACTTCTGTTCTCTCCCTTCTGTCGTAAGTGCCAAACGGAATCTACGAGCCAGCGTGTCGCCTGTTGGGAATGTGGCCATGTCGTTTGTCACGAATGCACGAACGGAAGGACTACGTGTCCTTCATGCAAAGCTGCAACTACCTTTCATAAACTGATCGAAGATGAGCAACGTTCCCGAGACTGCGGAATTTGCCTGACGCGCGCACCGCTTAGACGCTGCGTTTTCGTCGAATGCGGGCACGCAATCTGCAGGTAGACTTCCAAATACGGGAAATACGGTCTCTTCATTTTGCACACTCAATCGCCTTTCCGACCGGCGAGAGAGCGTGCAGAATGAAGAGACTATTAGACGTATTTAAACTAGATCTGCAGGGCTTGTTCGGAGCAACTAGTGATCAATGACATCGAAGATGATTGTGGAATATTTTGTCCGTATTGTCGAGCCCCGATTGAGACGCAACCCATCAGTTTGGTTGAGGAGGTCGTGAAAACTCGCGAGAACCCAAATGCTCGCGCACCGTCACAGGTTTGGGCAAGAGAAGTCTCGTTTTCTTCGTGATACATTGTCGTTACGTGATTATGAAAACCGTGTATCAATAAATGAAATGTTAAATGTTCAGCTGCGCAGGAAATCTTTTTCATTTTCATACAGTCAACTCAAAGCACAACTGAACCGTGCCACTGACAGCTTGGGTTCAAATTTCAACACGATACCAGTGATTTGAATGCCTCCTGGCCTTGATTAATCATCTTCACATCCCATGGGAGACGCTAAACACGGATCAAGCGACGCATAAATGAGCCCCGCCCGCTTTCTTGGCTGGTATATAAAGAATTTTCTAATCTATCAAGAGACCATCACTATTTTGTTCTCCCTTTTTGCACTTGTTCCACTATACGCTTCTTCCTTCTGTTGATTGAGTCAAATTCTTGTCAGATAGTACTCGAAATACGAGTCACCGTCTCTTCATTTCGCATACTCTCTCGCTCGGTCTACTGGAGAGAGGGCGTGTGAAATGAAGAGACGGTGACTCGTATTTCGAACTCTATTGTCAGATCTCTAAACGATCTCTCCGTGCTTCCATCTACACTGGAACAGAGAGCTAAACAAACGATGTTCACTACACCTCTCATAAACATTGAGGACAACAACTAATTGCGGGCAACTGGCGTGAGTCTGATTTTGCTTATTTGATTGTCCTACTTCTCATCATGGAAAACGAATTCTTTTGCAGGCGTGTTCATCTGCGAATATGCTGGTGACGAGAGGATTTGAGGGAGGTTTAAGCATGTTTGAGCAAGACTGCGTCTGCTAAACTGACCTATCTCGGACATCTTTAAACCCGGAGAGAAGCAGAACGAACTAAATTCGACATCTGGCTGGCCATGATTTCGGATGGTTGCAAGTGCGAGAAAATGTAAAAAAGAGCATGTTCTCGTGCGGCTGCTTCTGATCCAAGACATCTACAAAGGGCCTGCAGACGTAGAAAGGAGCAGAACGTTTGAGAAGAAGCAATCTCTTACTAATGAAGAAGCAACCAAAGAAACCAATCATTGTAGAAAATTTATCGATAAATGAGCAGTTTAATCATTTTTCAATTCGCATCGTGAACGAATGCATTCTCATCAGGGTGGTCTGTATTGAGGTTAGATAAGTGCGGTAACGCACAAAGTTTCTAAAAGTTTTTTTATGATATTTTAATTCAAACATTTAAAGTTGACTGGAAGCATGAGTCAGGATGATGATACAATTGGCCGTGATTGACCATCGGCGATTTCCGGGTCTGCTCCGTTTTAGAACTGGTCGTTTTAGAACTCCTGTTTTTTCGATCTCATGAAGTGTTTCACAACATTTTATTTTTGACCTCTGTAGAGTTCTAAAACGGAGCAGTCCCCCGATTTCCTCACTGGATCATTGATCTTTTGGTGAATTCGAAATTACCTTCTGGTCCTGATTGTCCATTGCTGATCTCCCTGAGGTAAAGCTGATTGGTTCACACATCAAGCGACGCCTCAGACACGCCGCTTGCCTGGCTGGTATAAAAGGATGGCTTTGATGACAGTTCTTCACTATTCTTTTTTATGATAGGCTCTGCTCGTTGCTTGAATCTATTTGCATTTTAATATTTAAAAATCGCGACTAGGAATCTGGTTGTTTGACACTATGACGTCCCTAACTATCCTAGCTCTGAACCTTCCCTCCTCTCTATTTTCTCATTTTGCTCTGCTACAATCACACTGTCAAATCCATGACTTCCTTGACCTACGTTCCCTTTCCGTCTTCTACCGTACACATTCCTTATTTCTCCATATCTTTTTTTTCTTCATCGCTCCACCGCCTCTCCATTATCTCTTTGCAAAGTCTTCACTAATCCACTTCTCATCAGATCTCTACCCGATCTCAACATGCTCCCTTCTACACTGGGGCCGCTGCATAATTGACACCGCTCGAGGATGTGCCCCAGAAGACAAAGATGAAATCCTATCTCTGTCTTTGAGAAGAAGTAGAGAGGATACTATAATTATTGAAAACGGAGATGATTGACTCCTGCGTGCTTGCTGCAAAATCATCTATTTATGTGCCAAAATATTGAATTTGATAAAAATTGAAATGATTCTCGATGGAGCAGTGCCACTGAAAGCATTGATGCATTGGCCAGGCCTAGGGCACCCTATGAACAGAAAGACTTACATAACGGGATCAAAACGATTTCGATTTGACTGTTGGGGCAGTGCCACTGGCACCTTTGATGCAAAAATCAGCACTCATCTGAATCCCTCGTGGTACTGATTAGCCGTCGCCGTGTTCCCTGAGGAAGATCTGATTAGTTTCTCCAAATGTATAAAGTGACAACGTCTGTCTGTCCGTCTGTTTGTTTGTTCGACGCACACAGTGACTGCGGCTAACGCGGAGAAGGAGAAGGACCCGAAACAGCGCGCGCCGATGACACACGTGATGGAGGAGGTGCACGGGACGAGGGCGACTACAACAAGGTGAGTGCGGTCAAAGTTGGCATCATCACGAACTCACTCATTCCAGCACATCAAAGATAATCTACTGCTCAATAAATGATGACCAGTATTTTCATCTCACAAAAATCTCTACAACTTCTTGTGCATAATTGAAAAAACTTGCATCGATACAATTGATGTAATATTGATTGAAACCGAACTAATACATACTCTTACAATCGAAGTAGATACAGACAATCTATAATATTCGGAACATATTGAGGGTTATCTTCTCTTCATTGGAAGAGACAGTTTTTCGACGTTTGAGGCGAATGATTAGATAGTACAGAGAAGCGTTAGAACTAGCGAGATTATCATCAATCCCTTTTCTTCGCCGGAGGAAGAGGAAGAAGCGAGACCGATCTCTGGGCACCGTAGCACTTCGGATGCCGGACTGGTGCCGCACCAGGGCACTTGGGCGAGCAGGGCTGCAGAATAAGGGGATTATTCCAGAGAATAGCTCAAAATACAGTTCTGCATCTCAGTTTCCTTCTCTTTATTCCTGTCGTTTAATCTATCGCTTTTCCTCGACGGAAGGGGTTAAGGCAATGGCAAGCCGCATTCTAGGCACCCGGTTCTCCAGGGTTTCACTGATCGACAAGAGGGTACAGAATTACAAATTTATCAGGGATAGCAAAGTTGCTCAGGGGACATAAGGGCAAGAGGATGGGCATAAGTTAAACAGATCTCTCACCCGCTCTATTAGTTCCACAAATGAAGTCGGCGCCTTCTGATCCGCACTGTGAGAAGTACACTTGGTGCATGCAGGAGAGGAATTTGTTGTAGCCGCTGAATTCATGAGTATGTCCCAATTCTGATCTATCGCGTACTACAGTATTCCATTCAAATTCGTTGGTTTCTTCATTTTGGTGAAGAATTCTTTGACAAGCTATTGAATGGCAGTGGGCTATATTCTATCTAGCGTCAATACAGCAGACAAGCGCAAAAAGCAATATTGCTTCTAGGCGGTTGGCGAGTCAGGCTATTGCTTACTATCGGCTATATTGGATGGCTTGTCTGCCAGTTGACAGCCTTTTGAGGGGCCTTTTTGCTGTTTTCCATTTCCCCTTTGTGTTTTATTGCCCTAGCCTCCGAGCCTTCCGATGTTTATCGAAGTCGACTCACCAGCATCTGCTGTCTGACTCCTCGATGTATCGATCGATGCTGTCCGCACAGACTGCCTGCTTCTCTGCTCCTCCATTCAGACGGACGTCATCGACACACTCAAAGGACGACATGACATCTGAAATGATCATCTGACTCTCTCAATTTCCCATGCTCTCTCGTCAGCCACGCTGAATCAGATCTAAGTACGCAGGAAGAGATCATTGCGAGCGACAGCTTCCCTTTTTGTGATCCATTTCGAGAGCGTCGACGCATAATTGAATGCATCATTGCAGTTTGTCTGGTGATATATGGTGCTTTCGAAAAGCGCGATATTGGCTTTTTTTCCGAATTTATGTACGAGATCTTTGAACATACAGCACAACGGCAGACCAACGCTCTACAAATCAGATGATTATGGAAAATTTTTGAAGAAGTGCTGGAAAAAACATAACACGCCTCTCAATCCTCTCTCAGAGCACTGGAACTGCGTCACGTACAGATCGGAGTGGTATGTGTACGCGAACAGCTTGTTTTGGCCTGAAATGCACTCAAAATAAGAATAAAACACAAATATGAGACCTGAAAATAGCTCCAGGTCAAACAATAGACCTTAACTTCCAGTACAGACCTGCAATTAATTAACTCACCCATTTGCATACACACGTTGTATTGTACATAGTGTATTCCAGGTCTGACCTAGACTCAATTTCCTTAATTGTATACTCATCAAAACTCACCCATCCGCTCGTACATCTCGTTGTCCATGCAGGCCCAATTAGGTTGCAGGCACGTGATGAGGGCGTTACCGAGACTGCGAATTTCGAAATATAACATTAAAAATTATTATTTTATATTTCAACAGTTCTCTCAGATCGAAAAGCATGACATTGCATTCATCTATTGAATAAATGCTGCATTTCGAAATAGGTAAAGGTTCGGCCGCTTCAAGCGATTTCACATTCGAAAGGGACTGCGCTAGGTGGTGCTCGTCGATGAAGCTGCGAAATTCGAAATACAGCAATTTAAAAACATCTCAACAGTTCTCTCTGCTCGAAAGGCATGTCATTGTATTCTTCTATTGAATAAATGCAGCGAGCAGGAGATCAGAGTTTCAAATATAAAAAAGCGGGTGTGAAGATAGGAGAGCCGAATCGGTTTAGTAGATCGGTTTAGTAGATATCGCGTTTAGCAGGTTTAGAAAGATTAGTTTAGTAGATAGTACGTTTAGTAGGTTTAATTGATTTAGTAGAGTAGTTTTCTGCAGGAGAAAAATGGCAGGGGGATACCGAGATAAAAAACAAATAATACTCACTCGCAGACCTTCTGCTGGTTGGCCTTGCCCTGTCCGGTGAACCAACTCATGCGCACCTTAATTAATTCATTATTGTATAATCAGTAGCACCTTCTGTGTGTCCGTCCGTGATACACAAACAGACGCACACAAACACAAACAGACGCTTGTGGTTTGTTACTGGATGATAAATAT
Organism: Pristionchus maxplancki; assembly: GCA_900490775.1. NCBI lineage: Eukaryota > Metazoa > Nematoda > Chromadorea > Rhabditida > Neodiplogasteridae > Pristionchus > Pristionchus maxplancki. The sequence goes on along the minus strand of LS560446.1, from coordinate 250,726 downwards.
GGTTCTCACAGCATGAAAGTCGCCGTACTGCGGCAGCGTCGTCGGCGTGGGCAACACCATGCCGTAGGCTGCAATTAGGGTTGCCTGATCACTTTCAATACCCAATTAATTGACTTTGCGGCCGCTAAATCCATCGAAAAAATGAGGAATAAACGTCAATTAATTGGCTCAATACAATACCAATTACGCAATTAATTGACTCATTAGGTTGGTAATGGGTATTGAATTGACATTCCTAGCTGCAAGTAATCCCTTCATCACACTCTCTCATCGTCGGCTGATTAAAAATGTGTGGAACGAAGATAAAAACAGGCTAATCAGGTCAAAATTGAGCAATCATCTGCCTCCCTTACTTTCCCGTACTCTGTCGCTTCTCTGACCGACGAGAGAGCGTTGCGAAATGAGAGAGTCAGACCATTCCTCTCAAAATTCAATACGACAGAATTGCCTCACCTCCCACCCATGCCTCGTAGCACTTGAGCACCGCTCGCAGTTGAGTGCCTTTGCAGCTTGCGAAGGTCGAAGGGACGATGAGAAGAAGGACAGTGACCGCTGAAGAGATCAGAGATCAAACCCACATCGGGAAACGTAATGCTAATAGCGTAGACTGCAAAAGTAGCTTGCAAATTTCCGTACTTTGCCTCTCACATCCAAGATTCCCGACCAATGTTCAGCCATTCAGGCGCTGAATTTATGAGAACGTTAAATCGTCCCTACCTGACAGTATCCGCCGCATCGTCATAAACCACAGAGAACAAGCACGATCGCCATTTTGTAGGATGCCGAAGCAACAAAAAGCGGCATTCTAGCCGAGATTGGATGCACTATTGAGCCTCGGATGAGGGAAAAGAGATCTATGATAGCTCCCTGCCTCTTTGATTTGGTGTTGATGTTGATCGAACTTTCCATCTGTGGCGAAATTGCATGGTGTTGCGTCATCACTATGAAGTAGTAAACCCGTTCTTCACTGCATTTTTCTTCATTCGACCCTCGACCATATAAGGACCATGATCTTTTAAATCTTCGACCTTTGCAGCACGTCCTATTTGAGTTTTCGATCACATCGCCAGATAGGTAGGTAAAATTACCCTTCCTACTAATCGGCATTCCGATCTCATCTTATCCTGATTCGCATCACCTCCGTTTGAGCAAAAAGAAACAGGGCGAGTGTGATACATCAGGCGACTCCCTTGCCGTATGACACCATAAAATCGCCAAATGGTTTTAAACCAGCGAAACAAAGAATCGGTTCAAGACTGGATTAAGACTGGATTACACAACAGTTTCGTTTTACCAAATCGATCCACTCTCACCACTGACATGGAGATGGTTCAACTTGAATTTGGAATGGTTGGCAATTGCTGAAGCTCTAGGTATGACCCCCGGTGGAACGAAATTGTTGGTGGTGGGCTAGACAAGCCATTGCCCTTGGTCTCATTGCTCCATCTAAAATCGATTCACCTCGGTAGGCACAAAAGAAAAGGGCGAGTGTGATACATCAGCCTCGCTTGCCGATCGCTTCACCTTCGATGGAGCAAAAAGATCACGGTGGGTGTCACACAGCGCCCTCGTGAGCACGACTATGCAGATCAGCGAAACGAAACGAAGATTCGGTTCAAGACTGACTGGAGATTAGACACAACCGATTTATCCGATCGATGTAAACGATCCAAATGGAGGTGTCCCACCAGGCAAACAGAACTGGAAATGGTTGAACTGAAACCTCTAGAACTGACCCCCGGCGGAGCGAAACTGTCGGTGGTGGGCTAGACAAGCCATTGCCCTTGGTCTCATTGCTACATCTAAGATCGCTTCACCTCCTTTGGCACAAAAGAAGAGGGTGAAGTGTGATACATCAACCTCCCTTGCCGATCGCTTCGACTCCGATGGAGCAAAAAGATCGCGATGGTCACACGACGCCCTTGTGACTGCATTATGGGGCATTCATTGTCGACCAAAGCTGATGGATCACTCTCTTCATTCGGTGCACTGACTCGTCGATCGACAGGCTGAGAGACTGCGTAGAATGAAGAGAGTGATCCACCAGCTTTTGCCGACAATAAAAGGGCATTAAGCACGATGAATCAGATCAGCGAAACGAAGATTCGGCTCAAGACTAGAGGTTGAACACAGACGATTCATTATCTCTATTTATCAACCATTAATAGCTTTATTTCGAAAATTCCATCAGTCAATCAAATCGACTTTCCCATCTCTCTGATGCCTAGAGATTGTACACAGACGATGCGTTATATCAATTGAAGAAAGTCGATCGGAAGCCCAGCAACACACTGTTCTCTTCAGGAATTTTCGAAATCAAGCTAACAGTAGTTGATAAATTGTGCAAATACACCAACTCTAGCAATGGCCGACGGCGTTGTGAAATTGTCAGTGGTGAGATAGACAGACCCCTCATTGTCCTTGGTCCCATCGCACCATCTAAGATCGCTTCACATCTGTTGACACAAAAAGAAGAATGTGAGGTGTCATACATCAGCCCACTGCGATGTCGTGTGACTGCATAAAAACGCTGAATCACCGAAACGCAGATCCTGCTCAAGACTGAATGGAGAAGCTAGGTTTCACTGCCCACCCCAGGCAATATCAATCGATTGTCCGAACGATATAAATTGTACGCCTACGGCTGACATTTGGCGCTGGCTCAACGAAAAAGGTCGTGCAAGTTTGCAAGGGGGACGAATATCGAGATATTGCAGATCTCCTTGACGAAAAACTGATCTTCATTCCCCAAATTGGTCGTTCTCTGGTCCGGCAAAAAATCTAGCAAGTTTTCGACGTGCCGACCCACTCACTCGACGATCAGGTGCATCTGTCGAAAGATCAGTGGTCTCATGTATAGCACAGCCTCTTTTGCTGGTCAGGAAAGACGAGAGAGCATGGAAAATGGGGAGTGGTGGATCGGTATTCATGAAAACGCCTAAAAAGTTATCGAGTCTGATCTGTGCTGCCCCTGCTCGGGGGCGAGCCATTATATAAATGGGCGAGCGCCACCCATTGCATCATCATCGGTATCGAATGGTTCTCTGGTTCGGTGGCTGTATCTCTATCTTTTTCTCCTAGGATCCCAATCCCCGTCCTAGCATCCCATACCCTAGAATGCCTATCCTTCTCTCTCAATCTCATACCATCAGATGCGAATTCCATTCTTCCGTACCCTAGGATCCCATCTCCTCCCTTGAGACCCTATCCTCCTCTCCAGTTATCTCATCAGGTGATCAATTGAATTGAATCTTGATGAATTTCAGAACTCTCGACTTCAAATTCGTCATGCAGCTCACGCCCATCTCGCGGAATCGTGCGCTTCTGGAGCAATGGAGAAGCACGCTCAACAATGTGAGTACCCTATCGTTACCCCAACCCTAGTCTTGGCATCTAAGAACATCTCAGGATTCCTCTTCTGCGATCCCCTTCCATTCCCTCGAATCCAATATCATCCATAGTAACTTGAAGACCTTCAGGAAGTGCTGCAGTCGCCCTGCACCAAGGTGCCCATTCCGGAAGAGACGGTGCTCGAGCGAATTCTTCGGTCTCTCAGTGACCACTCCTCCAAGCACCCCGAGCAGCTCGCTGTGGTACGTCATTAGAATAGATTTGTTGAAGTCAACTCATTCATTGCAGATCGAGGCGTCCAACAACGATCGCAAGCTGACGCACAAGCAGATTCGTGACCGGGTGAGGACTTCCTTGGCGAAGGAAGTGTTTAATCACCCAAGTTTAATGATCCCATGGTCTTGATACGTCAGATACTGTAATAACACTCGCTTGACTTCTTATCATAAAAAACGTATCCAGGAACATTTCATGAGATAATTATTGAAGGCCCTCTCCTTCGCGGCCTTCCTCAAGTCTCGCGGCTTCACTGTGGGCGACCGCCTGAGTGCTGCGCTGCCCAACTCCATCGAGTAGGTGGCATTCTTTGTAGATCTCCCCCCCCCCTTCCAAATAATGTTAACCAGATAAAACGGATAATGATTCTCTTCTTTTCTCTCGTCTCTCTCATCGGCATCGCCTAGCGCTTCACTTCTTACTTCTACCAACAATGACGGGGATAGCTGAGCCCCTCCATAATGTCGCCATCCGCTGTCCCATGTCAGACTAAATGCATCACTCCTTCAGATGGCCCGTCCTCCATCTCGGCACGTGGGCTGCGGGCGGCGTAGTTGTTGGATCGAGCGCTGCATACAAACTGTGTAAGCCCTCAGACAAGTAGATGTATCCTTCTGCATCCATGCATCGATCATTTCTTGTGACTACCGTTGAGTTTCACAGAGTCCTGGAAATGACAATGAATAAGAACGGATGATGGATAAATGACATCTGGTTATTCATCAATAATTTTTAGACGAGACGCTCTACCAACTGCGCGACTCGGCCTCTGCTGTCGTCGTTGTCGCCGAGGATCTCCTGGAGATGTTCATGGAGGCAGCTAGGGAGTGCCCTTCTCTCAAGGTGAACGATTCCGAAGGGTGTGGGCGATCTATTACTTCTCACAACCACCGCTATGTAGTGCTAGGAATCGTGTTGGTATCATGGTGGTAGGATGAGCTACTGGAGATGTTCATGGAGGCAGCAAGGGAGTGCGCGACGTTGAAGGTGACGAAGTCGCCTTGGGCGTTCAAATATCATCACCCTCGGGGTAGGTGTGGTGGTCTAGGCGCATCTGATCAACAGCATCATCAGCAGCAAGTTCTATAGTTTGGAACCGCACTGCTTCTTAGCCCAACTCAATCATCGCGATAGCATAAAATAAGTGTGCGTAATGAGCGAGCGAAGGAGTGGCCAACATCGGTGCAAGTGAGATCGCTATCTTGATCAAGATCGGCTATAAAAATCTGCAGAACACCCGCGTTCGTGCAAGTGGTCGTTCGATCTTTCCACATTGCACTAGAAAAACGTTAGATTTAATTAAAATTCTAAATGATTGCGTCACATTTGCATCCACAGGTCTGTGAAAAGGCTTGACATGAAAACAATCATTTTGATCCACTTATCTCCAGCTGATCATCTGCGTCCGCTCCTCTTCCAAGCCCCTTCCTGAAGGTGTCGTCGACTTCGAGGACACGATTCAGATGCCGCCCCTGAAGGAAGTCGCACCTGGTGAGTAACATCGTCGATAGAGCGATTACTTCAATTACCTATCCACTGAATGCCTTCCAGTCACTCTCGACACAGTCTGCATGATCTACTACTCGTCCGGCACCACCGGCCAGCCTAAAGGCATCATCAACACGTACAGAACCTTCCACTGCGCGATCGAGCTGATCAGGAGGTTCGTGACTAGACTGTAGTCACGATAGTTGTAAGATCGTACGTTCCACTGCGCGATCGAGCTGATCCGGAGGTTCGTGATTGGAGCTGCTGGCTCTTTTACAGTTCCACGGTCCCCTATAGTTTCGGATCAGATACGGATCTCGACTATCAGTCCCGTGAAAGTATCATTAAAACAATGTCAATCTTTCAGCCACTGGACGCACGAGATCTACCCGGTGCTCGGCGTACCGGAGGTCGACTGGTACAAGGTTTGTTGTTGCTCTGTTTCAAATCTGATCATGTCCAGCACGTATCCATTGGACTCCTTGGATCCCCTGGGATGTTGAATCCCTTATGAAATTCCTTTGCAGGAGCGTCAGATCATCAACTCGCCCTGCTACCACATCCTCGGGTTCACCCTCATGAATTTGTATCTGATCACGGGCAGTCCGATGGTGCTCGTGAGAGCATTCGACGTGTATTTGGAGGCGATCGAGAAGTTCAGGGTATATAGTTAGTATTATTCAACAGCTGCAATATTTTCAAAAAGGACGATTATGTAGAGGCTTTGAAAAACAAACTGCTTTCGAATTCCGATGGATAGATGGATTAATGGATTGCTGATGCTTTCCAGCCTCGCTACCTCACCGTCGTTCCCTCCATCTTCGCTTATCTCGCCAAAGATCCGGAAGGGAAGAAGGCCGATCTGTCCTCGGTGCAGGTGAGCAGGCTTATCCGCATGACTGCCGTTTTCTAAGAATCTTATCACTCCGACAACTGAAGCATCCTGAAATCGCATGGGAATTGGTGGACAATCAGGTCCTCATTTGTAGATGGTCATCTGCGGCACTGCTCCACTGGGCAGGGCGCTTGGCGAGGAGTTCTTGCTTGCTCATCCAAGCGTGAAATACGTCGTTCAAGGTTAGCCTTCTTTTATCTCATCTCATCTCCTTCGGAAAAAAATTTTTGGTAGTAGGTTTTCTGATTGCCTAAGGAATAATTTCTCCAGGCTTCGGCATGACCGAGATCGGCTACTCGCACGTGCCTCTCCTTCTGGAGGAGGGCGTGAATGCCTCCTGCGGAGTGGTAGCGTCGTACTTTGAGCAGAAGGTTCATTCTTATTTTAGATTTCTATATTTCCGTAGTTTTAGAAATAGGAATATTCCTGTAACGTTACCTCCTCCTTCTGCAGATCGTCGACGTGGTCACTGGTCGTCCCTGCCGTCAGGGTCAACGGGGCGAGCTGTGGGTTCGCGGCGCGGCCCAGACCATCGGGTACTTGAACCAGCCGGTTGCTACGAGGGAACTGATCGATGAGGAGGGATGGGTGCATACAGGTACGGTGTTCTTTTTGTCCACATTTTTGTCAAGATTAGCCTGTTTTAAACCTTCGGAAAGACTTCTGAGTGGTAGATTGAAGTCGATGACGTCAACGTTCAGGCGACGTCGGCTTCATCGACGAGCGCGGTCTGCTCTACATCGTCGATCGTCTGAAGGAGCTCATCAAGGTGTACTACAAGAACCAGACCGTCTCGGTGAGATCCCTTTTACGGGTAATTGTGATGCATAGCTCTAATTTGTCAAACATTCGTTTCATCTTCGTCCAGGTCCCTCCAGCCGAGCTCGAGGGTCTGCTCCTAGCCGACAGCAGGATCAGAGATGCGGCGATCATTGGCATCCCGCAGGGCGAGGTATGATTCTATATTTTTCATACCAAGATTGAAGGTCACCGACCCTGCGATAGCAATCCTCATTTCTAGAATGAGTGAAGCTCAACCAAAGCAGCGAGAGAGCGCAAAATTAGGAGAGTCAGAACATGATCAGGTCAAAACACAAGACTTATCTCAGAAAGGAGAGCTCGTGCGTGCCTACATCGTGCGGGCGGATAACGGACTGACCAAGGGCGCAGTGGAGGGGCTCGTTTCAGGTTGGTGATTAGATTGGAAATGCGGGGTCGAGAATCGCAACTCGTAGATGATAAGGTTACGATTGTCTTCTTCAGACAATCACGCCGAGTTCAAGAAGATCACTGGAGGCGTCGCCTTTGTGGACGCGATTCCGAGGTATTACAATCGATGGAGAACCGACGCTTTCGCAGTCAATTCGAGATAATCATCTCCTCATTACCTAAGAGAGTCTTCGCAGATCCTCCACTGGCAAGATCCTGCGACGAGTGCTGCGAGAGGAGCTGACTCGAAGAAACAACTCGATCAGCACTCGATCGGAATCAAGAATGCGTTAACTTCTTTCACTCTTGATGATATATGTGATAAAGTTGTGTTAAAAAGCATTTGCTCGCTTGTGTATTTCAATAGCAATCCGTTCTAGGAGGGAAGAGGAGAACACAGTATGGCACAATCTGGCATTCCGATAGATGAAGAGTCCAAAGTATCACACAAAGCTTTGCAACACACACAAATTATCATCGCTAAGGCAACGCACCCGTGACTCTTCCACTTTTTCTTCTCAAACCGCCAATTTCAGCTGCTTCGAAAGGCAGCTTCGCGACTTTTTACTCAGGTTTCGACATCTGTCCTAGACAGTCTCGTTTTTAACCCTTGCAACAGACTTCTTGTTCAATCGCTCTTGTCTCTGTTACGATAGTGTGATGAGATGTTTCTTATTTAGGATTACCATGATCCTTCTTCTCATTCTCACCTACTTGATTCACCCAACGCACTCGATCAAGTGCTATCAGCTGTTCAGGGATGGCAGCAACGGGTTAGTAATTTTCATAAACTTGTTTTGAAAAAACACATCAAAACATCAAAACGATTGCGAAAACAATAAATACTTTCTCAGAACCTGCTCGGGAGATCTGTGCGTGGTGCGCTTCCGCGGCAGTTCTATTCATGCTCAGGTTTCTCCTATTTTCCTTACTTTCGAAAATGATAATTTCGTTTTTCAGGGCTGCACCTTCAGTGGATACTACGGCTCCCTTCGCGAGTACTGCGTGCGACAAGGAGATGTGAATGAGTGCTACTGCTCGTGAGCTAATTAATTAACTAATTAAACAAGTAAATAATTGATGACAGGGCGAACGAGATGTGCAACGTCATCTCCGTCGCCAACTCCTCCAAGTTGATCTCGCCCGTCGCGCATCAGTGCTTTGCAGGAGTAAGTCAGCGATTTATTTTCATAATTCCAAGTTTTCTAACATCATCTGCATCGGCAACAACTGTTTACAAAAAAAATGCAAACGCACTGAAAATTGCGTTCGATTTGAGTAAAACTGCGAGGAACAAACCCATAGTTCAATGTTCCACCTGTTCCACTGTCACAAAAATACACGAAAAACCCAGAAAACGCGCAAAATTTGCATTTAATGAGCATATCACGCCTGTCATCTATCGTTCGAGCGCGCGGTGGCACAGAATGAAAACTGAGAATTGCTTCAATGGCCGTTTTCGGGGTTCAAATAATATTTTCGTGAAAATTACATTTAGATAGACCCCCATCAACTTTTTGAGCTCTATTCAATAGTATATTTTATTTTTGATTAATATTAGTTTTAACATGTGTTTTTCATATTGAGAAAACTAGCGCAAAGGACCAAACAATTTTTGGACAGGGCGTAGGTCAAGCCTTAAGAAGCTTAACTTCAAAATCCTGGGTCATAGAATGGTGACAGGCACATGCTACAGCTGCCCAAAGCACGCGAGAATACGGTAATTCCCCTCATTCCCCTCCCCACACCGCGCTCGCTCGCCAAGGGGCGACGAATGATTCCCCTTCAACTCAGAATTTCCGCGTATTGGTTATGCTTCAAGAGCAGAATAAGATTCGATACTTTACATTTATAATGTGAACGGATGGAACTCTTTTCGACAAGATCTGGGATATTTATTCTTTCAATGAAACATAACCCTGTTTCGTTGAAGAGAAATCATTCGTCGCCCCTTGGCGGGCGAGCGCGGTGTGGGGAGGGGAATGAGGGGAATTACCGTATTCTCGCGTGCTTTGGACAGCTGTAGCATGTGCCTGTCACCATTCTATGACCCAGGATTTTGGAGTTAAGCTTCTTAAGGCTTGACCTACGCCCTGTCCAAAAATTGTTTGGTCCTTTGCGCTAGTTTTCTCAATATGAAAAACACATGTTAAAACTAATATTAATCAAAAATGAAATATACCATTGAATAGAGCTCAAAAGGGTTGATGGGGGTCTATCTAAATGTAATTTTCACGAAAATATCATTTGAACCCCGAAAACGGCCATTGAAGCAATTCTCATTTTTCATTCTGTGCCACCCGCCCTCTCATTTCGCTCGAACCTTAGGTGACAGGCGTGATATAAGCAGACCACCAACCAATGCGTCGGTTCCACCTGCTTACATCTCGCACAGAAAACCCTAATTATGCGCACTTTTTGGCAAATAGCGATGACCAATATATTACAGACCACCAACCAATGCGTCGGCTCGACTTGCTCATTCTCCTTCGGAACGGGTGAGCGGTACTACTGCGAGAACACGACCGAGTCGGTGATATTTAAGGCCAAGTGAGAAATGTTTTGCTCGCTTATGTTTCGCTAAATTTTGCAATCTCATTTTGAAAAATATGACCAATGCTAAGTTGTTCCTTTCCCATGTTCTCTAATCCTGTCGTACCGGAGAACAAGTGACAAAAGATAGCCTTTCCATCGCCAAAACAAAGACCATTCCAGCGCCGACTCCTACATCAGCGGCGATGTGTCTCTAAGTAAGCTATGTTTTCCTATTTTCCGGATGCGAAGACATTTCGTTTTACAGATGACCCTTCGAATGGAAATCTTCCCGTCGTCATCAATGGCACGGCCAAGTATGCGCATGGCAGTTGCTACACGGAGGCAAGATATTGCCCACTTATGTTTCAACCGAACCACAAATTCAAAACTGTTCACTCTCTTCGATTATGCTTGGCATTTCGTGAGTAAATCAAACTAAAAATACTCGTGGTGAGACATGCAATTATTGTCTGAATGTGTTCCTCTCTCCTCCCACCCCAATTTTTTATAACTTTTTTGATTTTGCGCGCATTGCATCCAAAACTTCGTAATTGACGTCAAAATTTCGAAAATAATCCGGTTCAGAACTGCTGGACCACCGCCTACACCGCCAAGGTCAAGTCGATGATGACGAAGAACGTGAGCACGTGGTGCTATGTGGGGACTAATGAGGTAATTAGTTAATTAGTTAATTAATTAATTAATCAATTAACTAACTAATCAATTAAAGAAAGCCTGTCTGGCCGACTACTGCTACATCACGCGCGTCAAGATGAATGAGACGGTGGAGAGGTATTTTTGGGGAAACTTAATTTCGAAAACGTTTTAATTTCGAAATTCTCAGTTTCACCCGTGGCTGCTATATCGAAGACGGACCCCTCGTGTCCAGATCGAATATGCTGTCGGGAGGTGAGAACATTGTTTTGATTGCCGCCAAAAGAGCGGTAATGCGATTGGTGCTGATCTCTGCCGAAGTGCAAATGATATGTGAACGTATGCTGTGAAAGTTCGAACGATGAACTTCTGGCACACAATATTACGCTATCAAAATGCGCAAGCAACTGACCTTACTGGCTTAACCAAATAGACGGAAGAATCTACACGGTAGCAGGCGATGGGGGGGGGGGGTGATCTCTAACAAGGGAACATCGTGAAGTGTCCCTGGAGTTACCGCATGCGGTCTCTACTATAGATAGCCCATCATTTGGAATGCCAGACACTGACTTTTATAGAATTTACCATTTTAGCCGGCATCGACCACTACATCGACACCACTACAGTCCACTGCATGGAGGACAACTGCAACGAGAGTTTTGACAGGGCATGGACCTCGATTGGGGTGAGAGATGAGAGAAACAAATAGAGATTAGTAGAGATAACCGCAAAAATGTCAAAAGGGTCCTCGAAATACAGTTGAAATTATGTTTCAAACACAGAGCTTACAGTAAAAATCCGGCAAAAAATTCTGACCACTGAGCGGATCGAACGCCCAACCTTTCGATCTGGAGTCGAACGCGCTACCATTGCGCCAAGCAGTCATGCCTTCTTGCGCGTCTCTTCTCGGTTATATTCTTTACTGCGCAACGACAAGCTAGCGTTCTATTTTTCGCTAATAAATTAAAGAAATTTAATAACAATTAAACAATTAAATAATTACAGAAACCGTACCGCGACTACATCTCTTCGTCCTCCTCAGTCTCGCTTGTGCTGGTCATCACTCTACCCAGCCTCTTGCATTAATTATCCACAACTTTGAGACAAGACTCCGGAATATCCCATATAACTAGACGCATCCACCTATACCTAGACGCGTTTTCCTATTTCCTGTGGTCAGAATCTCGGGATTTTGATTCGATTAGCGAGGGGAGGGGCGAGAGAGTGAGGAGAACGGGGAGAGCTAATCCGATTGGGAGAGGGGCGAGGCGGGCTAATCCATTTTAACGACGAATCATTGTACGTCTCGCGGGGCGTCGCGAGTGGTTCGTTCAATT
>LS560446.1:222950-234491 GCA_900490775.1 Pristionchus maxplancki | reverse complement strand
TCGAGGGATTTTAATCCTATTTGCGAGACAAGGGAGGGAGAGGGAGAGTGATCCAATTAGCTCGGTCATTCTTCGTCTCGCACCATTAGCGAAGCGGTCGGCGCGCGCCCGTAGGGCGCAAGCCGACCGTGGAGCGAAATGGGGCGAGCGTAGCGAGCCCCCCGCCCCCGGCAGGGGCCGCCGGAGGCCTAGCGGCCGGTAGGACGCTAGTTCCGTATCTGATTCTCTACTTCAAACCCTCATTATTATTGATTACTCATTATTGATCTCATGCCATTGCAGATTGTACTCAGTAATCTCACCTCACGCAATCAAATAATCATACTTTGCAATCAAATTATTATTTATTCGATTACAAAGGTATTGTTCAAGAAATATGAATTTGTCCAGAGTATCAACCGGACTTGTTCCGATGGACAACCATCTTTCTCGAAATCACGTACTTTCCGAGAACCGGAGCAAAAAATGTTCCGTTGATCGACACTAGGCTCTACCGATCATTTGCACTATCGCTCCTTCTTGTATTCGGCTCAGATCCAGTGAATGAACATGATTAATACATTAATTTCGAATTAAAAGAGTTCAAACTATGCTCAAAACGAAACCGGTTTCACCTCTTCCCCTGATGAAATCGACCCGCTCTAAAGATCTGCTCCCCTGATCCGCACCAGGGTTCGCACCAATGTTTCGCGCCTGGTATCTCCACGATTTCCCAATTTCTCGCCCCCGATTATGCAAATGCGCGCGCAAAGTGACTGAAAACTGAGCGCGATCTTGCTGAATAGTAAGCAGGGGGCGGGCGGGTGAGGGAGGAGGATGAACAGATAGCGTATCAGCGATCAGCGTTGGTGAAACGTGATAAGCGTTGGCTCCGATCGACTTTGCTTGACCATTTGGAGGAAGGAGTAAAAATGGAGTGCTTCAAGGATGGGGTGCGTTTATCTTTCTCATTCTTTAATTTGTTCGATTTTGTTGTGTTTCATACAGTCCAGAATAAATAAGGAGCTGTGTGCGCTGGACTTGCACTCGAATCTTCAGTCCAGTGAATAAAAAATGAATGAATGAAAAATTATCCCAGTCGTGCCGCGGTAGCGAATCACGCACTTCTGTCCAGAGCAAGTACTAAAATCAGAGTAACATTCCAGGGCCAGGGCTGCCCACAGCGCGACATTCTTCTGTCCATTCCTCTTCTCGTTTTCTGGGTCAATGTGCCCTTCTTCTTCAAGACTGGGGGTGAGAGATACACTACAGTGTTGCATTTTTAGCGCTTTTATGGCTACGACGGTCGTAGAAATGCGATGTGCGGAAATTTTTAATTAATGAAAACTTTATTTTTAAAATATGTGCTTTCAGAGAAATTAATCCCACGATCAGGCATCTCTTCTCTTACACTCAGCCGAATAGTTACGTTTCGCACTTTTTTGTGATTCTAAAATGTCCTCTTCAGGCAATCCTACTCCTACTAGTGCTCCTCTCATTCACAGACCTCGTTATTCGATGGACGAATTTCCCTGACATTCCCGTAGGCGAGTACTCACTTTTATCTATTTTTAATAATTAAATTTAAAAATAAGAGTATTTCAGGCGAATCACGCCTGCCCAAGTTCTGGGACCTCCTGCCGCCCGAGCTGCAGGATCAGACCGAGACTGTGCGGTCCTTTAATTTCGACGTATCTCCAAATGGAAAATGACAAAACAATTATAATGGTTCCATTGCAGAGCCAGGTCATCGTCGACCATGTCCCTCCATCTACCGGCGCGTTTCTAGCTCGCATCTACTATCCGGTTCTGGCCTCGCTGACTTATGTGAGGCGATTTGAAACATTTATTCTTCATCAACTAAACACTCACCAATAGCCACACCGGCCTGTTTGCTCAGCTCACCCTCCTACGCAGTTCATAATTTAGCGAACATATCAACCAGATCTGATCTCTCAGCAATCTAAATGACAGTTAGAATTAATATTTATGACCTGGATTTAATTTCAGGTTGCCATGTCCTTCCTGCTCCTCGCCGACCATCGCAGAGGGAGAGGCAGGAACAGTCTGGTGTCGATGGTTGCGGCACTCTCGCTCTGCATAGAGCTGAGCGTGTTCGTCGTTGATGTTGGTTAATTTAACTTCCATATTTAAAAGCGATGGAATTACGAACGCTAGTAGTAATGATCGTTGTGCATTGAGCTGAGCGTCTTCGTAGTTGATGTGGGTTACACTTTTTTCTGGATAACGACAAATATGGTAATGCTCAATGGAAAGGCAATTTTAGTTTTCACATTTTTCACTCTCTCTGTAGTGTAGCGCGGTTTTCTCAATTAGAAAACTGCACGCAAAAGTCACGCAGTCGGAAGACAGCGTGGGAATATGTGGGGGAAATCCTTGATTCCTTGATTCCTCATCTTCTCGTCTTCTTCTCACTCTGTCTCGCTTGATGCCGATGTCTTGCTGAATGTGAGAGAATCAGCAGAGTTTTCGAATCAGAAAACATGGCGAAAATAACTCGCTAGATGCAGAATTCTGCACGAAAGACTGGAGAGAAGTAACGTCAATAAGCCCCTTCGGTGTAGATGTTTCTTTCCGTAGGATACAGATGGCAGATGATCAACACCCGTTTATAATGAGCTCGAGGAAGTGTGGGAAAATGGGCTACTAGCGTATCTTCCTGCATGTTGGCTGAGGCCCGTGACTCATTGGTGCAGAAGAGATCAACATTACTTGCTAGGCATGCCTAGGCTCTGGGACAACACTCAAGACCATCCAGATCATCGACTGTGGACTGGGGACTTATCAGTGATGGACCATTACCCTTCCATGACTGAGCATACAAATACGAATCGGGCGCAAAATGCTACGGTCGCGCATCTCTGGCCGGTGAGAGAGCACGTCGAGTGAAGAGATCATTTCGTGCGAAGCTACATAGCACTGATGATGATCATGACGATATTGTGGTGCCGATGTCTCTCCTGCTACAGATGTGCTAGTTACACGCCATCTCACAACCACCAAACAGCGGGTTTTGCATAATTTCCGGGGGTAGAACTGCTGAACGGTGTCGATCTTCACAATAAAAGGATATTTTTATGCGAAAACACACGCACAATAGCGCCATTTCAAACAGCTTCCAATAACATGAACAATCTGCGCATAAAATTTTCCGGAATTGCGGAATTCTATTCTCCGGATTTCCAATTTCCCGGAAATCCCCCCGTTTTGACACTGATCTCATCCTGGCGTCGTTCTCTTGCACTATGGAGATATGTTTGTCCTCGTTATTATTAGAGTGGAGCCGCTCTCCCCGTTTCCCATGGTCCCTCATTTCTCTGACTAGGGAAAGAGAGGGCAGGGAAATGTGCAGAGAGAGAAAAATGTGCATCCTTACCAGCGGAACATCAGCGCCACGAGTAGCCCGGGATAGGGCAGTGGAGTTCCGGCACAGTACCTTGCTACTTACTGTCATAGCGGTGTTGTACCCTACCGTTGCGAATTACCTCATCATCCAATTGGTCAACTTGATGCCGAAGTTTCGGCACTTTTGCGAGTGAGATCATCGGGATTGCCCCGGAAAGTCAGAAAAGTTCCCTACCTTTCGTCCTCTGCGTCTCTGCCCCCCCCCCCCCCTCTGCTTCATCCTCTTCATCACACACATCAACATCAGCGGCGTCGATCTTTCCGCCCCGTGCGTGCCACTCTCGCCTCTCTGACCGCTCTCGCCGCTCTCTCCGTTTCCCACGCTCTCTCGCCGGTCAGGCTGTTCTCTTGCTTTTCTCTCAACACGAGCGCTTTGTCTCGACGACTTTTGAAGATCGTCCGTTCTTGCGCCCCTCTGTTTCTATTCATAGCGTTTTTCTGCTGTTTTAGCTCATTTTGTTCCGCGCACGCACTCTCAGACCGGCGAGATAAAATAAGAGTGCAGTTCTAAAAAGAGAGTGGTTCTATCGGCTAGCCATCCCTGCCTAATCAACTCCAAAATGCAAGGGAGGCGGGACGAAATAGAGAGCAATTGACGGCAAAGATCACTCCCCATCGCTAATGCTTGCCTTATCGTTAGCCCCGCCGGGCTGTGGTCCCTTGTTGGTCCGTGCGCATTTTTTTAGTTTTGCACAATTTTTTTCGATTAACTAGTAGTTCATTACGTCATTACGTGCTTTTTCTCATTTTCTACCGCGCTATCCCCATTCCTCGTCCCTTCTGTGCTCCTGAGCGGTCTCTCTTCCTTCTGCTTCTTTCTTCAGTGGCCGGGTTCGCTTTTAAGTTTAAAACTTTGATTTTCTCAATCTTTCGCATCATTGTCAATGCTGAGCGTTAGTTTAGTCGGCTTTCCTGAGCAAACTCACTGTTATCTTATCGAGTGAGGCGGAACAGCGATCAACGGTCAATTTGTTAGCAAAACGGTCAAAACTTCTCTGTTTTTCTCCGCTTTTTCCTTGTTTTGAAAACATCCGCACCCCTATTTTGAGTGCTGACTCAAACTTCAGGATAGGAAATGCACCAGCTCAGTTTCGAGCAAAGTCTACCTAAAAATCACAGGATCTGTGCTCATATTATGTTCTTTTCTAATTAGCTCTAGACTTCTCGTTTTGCATGTTTCCTCGCGTGATGTTTTGGCTGACTTCAGTTTTCGCAGAATCAGCAATATTTTCTGTCAAGAGATCCTCACCAAAATCTTCGTTTGCTACTTCTTGCTTCTTTGCATTCAGAGATCTTAGAAATGGTTTTGATCTTTCCCTCTGGCTCGATTCGAGAGAAAACGTGCTGTTTCTAGTCTCATCTGGCCTTGCGTAGTGCCCCTTTCACGCATTTTGCGCGAGATCTCTGCAGGTGACGCAGTTTGTTCAGTTTTTCATTTCCCAAGGGCGCAAGCGTGCGAAATTCGTACGTATTCCCATGTAAGATGACGCAGTAAGAAGAGTGAAAACAAGGCTCTTTTTTACCTTGTCGAGTACAGTAACTCCAAAAGCTGTTATCCACCAAATCGTGCAATGTTTCGTCACTTTTCATTCTCCATATCATCTCATGATCTATTTCAGAAACTCTCCACATCCTCTCCGTCCCTGTCCTTTCCTAGCCTGTTCCCTACCACTTTACGTCTAAATAATGCGCATTATTCTGCAATACCCCTTCAATAATTATGTTTTCTTTTCAGAAACTCTCCTCCTCCTCTCCCTCCTCCTCCTACCTCTCAGTCCCGCTTCCCCTCGTGTTGATGGCAGTGGAGACGGCGCTGCTGAGCGCGAGCGAGAAGGAGAGGGAAAAGAGTGAGGTGAGGATGATTTAGAGCTGTTTTGGCTTTCAAATGCTTTATTGTTAGATAAGCCAGTATTGTTAGATAAGATGAAAAATGGTCATGCAAATTTCGTGAAATAATGTTAAATAATTGCTATAGCAAACGATTCACTGAATCATCTCTTTTTTCCTTCGCCCCAGTTTTTACAAGTCATTCTGAAACACAACCATTGCAGGAATCGCCCGAGGAGCGCGCCTCCTTCCTGTCCAACCTCTTCTTCTGCTGGTTGATCAAGCCGATATTTAAGGGATCGAGGTTGTTAATTAATTAATTATTAATTAAATACCGTAAAAACGTGCCGACAATCACGTAATGTCCAATGCAAAGGGGCAAAAGCTGAGATCGAAAGAATACTTTTTCTCCACGTCTCGCGCTTGCTTTTTCGTTGTTTTTGACGCAGACGAAGCATTCCTAGTGCAACCTCTATCTCTAACTGCTAAATAAAAGCGAGTAAATGATGAGATGAAAAGATGCGAGGAACCCTTGATGTGACGTGCACAAAGTTTGCACGATTTTGCATAGGTCGAGTGAGGGAAAGAGAACTGAGGAGAACGCTCTTAATTTATCCTCTGCGTAGATGGACAGATCAGTCGGTGGCCATTAATCGTTCTCCCATTCTCAAATTTACGACCCTTATCTACGCTAAGAGGTTGCCGTATTTCAATTTATGGAAATGTGGGAACCCCTAGTTTGCAGCCGGACCACAAACAGTTCCTAGCCAGGCACGATTGCCGCACAGATTGGGGATAGCTGCGCGAGAATTCGTGTCGAAATTTGGCACACTATCGCATCGGTCAGAGAGACGAGAGAGTGCGCGGAATGAAGAGAGGCGTCGTTTCGTGCCAAGCCATTCCCAGCTCTGATTAGGGAACGACTGAGCGAGCAATGATCGCGTCTCATCACTTCGCGCGGTCTCAAAGTAGTCAGAGCATGTGAGAGATTGTGTCAAATGGAGAGAGTCAGACATCTCCTCAAATAACTAGCAGGCTAAATCGCATCGCAGATCAATGGAAGAGCAGCAGGATATGATGTGTACCTGATCTCGTGCAAAGAGTGCAGTGAGCGAGAAACGATTTTGGAGTAGTTTTGTAGGGAGGATGACTTCGAAAATTGAGAACGAGTGGTAATTGATCTATACGAAACAAGTGAAAGCAACCCCGATCTCTGTCGATCAGATGTTCGTAGAAATCTCGGATTAGTAGACATGCGATTCCTGATAAGGTTAGCTTTTCTAGGAACCCGCTCACCGAAGATGATGTCTTCCCCATCCGATCCAAGTGGCGAAGCGAGCACCTCAAGCAGCGATGGGCTGAGGAGTGGGATAGGAGTCTGGATGGTGACAGCTTTGTTCTGATGCCAAGCTCCCCCTATTACGAAATCTGCCAAAATCATGAAATGAAAAGTATACATAATCTGAATTCATACGAAGTAATTATATTATTGACGCATTTCTACGAGCAAAGTAACAGCAGGAATCGTTCCAGATTTCGCGAAGCGCAACGCCTCCCGCAAGCTGCGACCAGACGAGAAACCGACGGAGAAAGAGAAGAAGGACCTGCCCTCGATCATCCGACCACTGCTGAGGATGTTTCGGTGGAAGGTTAGATCATCTAATAATGAATATCGGAACCAGCGTCATCCCACTGACTGTGATGTCGATGGTATTGAGTATGAATAGTAGAGCTCGAAATACGGGTAATCGTCTCTTCATTATGTACGCTCTCTCACCGGTCAGAGTGCCGAGAGAGTGTGTAAAATGAAGAGACGATTGCTCGTATTTCGCACTCTAATGAATAGGCAAACTAGACATGGAATTTTTAATCAGTGAGGAGGTAGCTGTGAGAGTAGTTTGACCTCTTTATAATATGTTTGGTATGAGGACCGACTCTGCTGCGCATCCTCGTACATCGAAAAAATGAGATAATAACCAATACGTGAAACATATCATTTCACCTCTTCAAGATTTTTTAAAAATCCCGATCACGATAGGTTTCACTGTGAATTCATTGTCTGAATTGGAGTGGTACAACGATAAGTTTGGGGAAAGTTGTTCTAAACAAATTTTAAACAATAAAAAAACGCATTCGCAGAATACAAATCAAACCGCGAAGAATATTTAGTACAAACTGCGATAGAAAATTGCGATCTCGATAGGTTTCACAGGAAACGCATTTTTTTAATGAAGTAGAGCAACGATTAGTTCTGCGGTAGAGGTTCCACTTTTTTTATCACACTAACCTTCGCAGATCCGTGACAGTGTCAAGGGACTGTTCTAGCAATAATATTCTTTTTTTATTTACAAATAATAAAATTAATTAAAGATCTTCTCCGTGACTGGCATGCGCTTCGTCGCCGATTTCGTGCACTTCGCCAATCTGGTCATGCTCAAGTTCGTTTTATTTCACTATTTTCGAAACTTCGTTAATGGCTTCTTCAATTCTTATTCAATTATTTTTTTATTTTTTTGTTGTTCCATTAACATTCTACGATTGCAGACTGCTGATCGACTTCGTCTCCGACGATCACTCGCCCATAGCGTACGGAGTGGCGATTGCCATTGGGATGTTCGCGCTGTCGGAGGTAATAATATGGGCTAAATGAGATATCGTAGCGTGAGCAATAGGTATCGGGATATTCGCGCTATCTGAGGTACTCACGGTTCTCATTACGGTTCTCCGCACATTCAGTGTCTTTTGTAATGAAGACTCTGGTGAAGATGTTGTTCGGGACTTTACTTCTGTGATTTTGCTTCTCATTCCAGATCCGCTCCCTGCTCTTCAACCACTTCTTCACCGTCATGATCACCACGTCGGTGCAGGTGCAGACTGTGCTCACGAATGCTGTGTATGCTAAGGTGGGGAAGTTGATTTATCGATAAAAATCAAATAATCCTCGCAAAAACAAGCTGGATCTCATAAAAAGAGTAGGAATAGGTGCAGAGGGTACTGAAAAAATTATTATTGAGTCTTATAAACTAAGCAAGAAAGGCATTGGAGAAACTCTCAATCCTGAACATTTGTCGATGCGTTGAAACACAACCATTTCAATATTATTAAGATATTTTTCAGGCCCTCCGACTCTCCGCCGCCGCACGCAACAATCGGACTGTTGGAGCGATAGTGAACCTGATGGCGATCGGTGAGCATTCGAGTTTGAAATACGGGTAATCGTCTCTTCATTTCACACTAGTTATGCCGAGCAACTCGGCACTCGCGAGTAAGAATGACAAAATCTACTCGCGAATCGTAAACAACTCGCGAGTCGATTTCCTTATTAGACTCGCGAGTTGTTTACGACTCGCGAGCAACTCTTGATTACCTCAATTCCAGAATGTGGAGTGGTCGAGAGGGAGAAATGAGAGAGAGGATTAGGGTTGACCGTTCGGATATCGGAATGGCCGAAACTGTAATTGAATTATCTCTACTATTCCGGAACGAGAGTCGAACAATGGCCATTCCGAAACTCGTCCGAAACTCCGAAACTATTCCGAAACTAATCATTTTCCGAATAGCGGAAAAAGAAAAGCGGTGTGAGAATAGTAAAAAAAAGAGTTATGTTTCAAGTGTTCAATATATTTCGAACAATTTCATTTTTAATCGAGAAGGAAGGAACTCTTTTTGACCAGGTTTTGACTATTTCTACTATGTCTGAAACATAACGCGATGCATAAACTATGAGTCATTTCACACCGCTCTCTCACCTCGCGAATCGGAAAAATGATTAGTTTCGGAATAGTTTCGGAGTTTCGGACGAGTTTCGGAATGGCCATTGTTCGACTCTCGTTCCGGAATAATGGAGATAATTGAATTACCATTTCGGACTTTCGGAATTCTGTTCCGTTTGGTTAACCCTAGAGAGGATGGAAAAAAGAAACAAAGAAATCGACTCGCGAGTTGTTTACTCCGAGTTACTCGCGCTCGCGAGTCAAATGCTCATTTTGACTCGCGAGCAAATAGACCGTTCCGAGTAAAGTAAAATGAGCTCGGCGAGCGCGAGCGCTCGCGAGTTCGACTCGAGCAAAACAACACTATTTCACACACTCTCTCGCGTCCCTGACCGATGAGAGAGAGCTCGGAATAAAGCGGACAATTACCCGTATTTAATGATTACGTTGTTACAACCGAGAATTTGCTAAAAATGCGCAGAATTTCGAAAATAAATAAATAAATATTCAGACATCGAGAAGATCTGCCAGGTGATGCCCATCACGCAGCACTACTGGTCGTCGCCGCTGCAGGTTTGTTTTTGTTTTTTTGTTATTATTTTGTTGTGATTTTTTTGTTTTTATTTATAAAAACAATAATGGTATTGACACTCCAACGTGATCAATTGGAAAAGTCAAAGGTCAACCTACCGATCCGCGCGCTATTTTTGGCCCCACCTTCCCTCTTATCATTATTTGCTCAGGGCATGCGAGGAAATGGCGTCAGGCGTCATTAATTAGTGTCGTCATTCAGGAATCAGTGATAAGAATGACAAAAATCGGGGGTCAAAATGAATTAGCAAATCAATAATTAATAAAAAAAAACATTCCAGCTAACGATCGCGATGGGCCTGCTGTGGTGGACGATCGGGCCATCGGCGATCGCGGGTAATTATTAACTAATTAATTAATAATTAAATAAATAATTAATTAAATTCAGGAATCGCCGTCATGCTGCTCATGGTGCCCGTCAATTACTTCAGCTCTGTACGCATCAAGAACTGGCAGGTTTGTAGTTTGACCTTTGATCTCTCAAAACCTAAAAAATCAATTTAGGTCGAACAAATGAAAGTGAAGGACGAGCGCACGAAAATCTGCAATGAGGTGCTTAATTTTTAATTGTTAACGAGCGCAAGCATCCAGTCTATCACAATTTTCGGCTCAACCACCGCTTTGTAAAGACCGTGAAACCTGACTTTCAATCGCGTTTTTTTAAAAACTAAATTATCGAAATTCCGAAAAAAGTATATTTCTAGGTCCTCAACGGCATCAAACTCATCAAACTGTACGCTTGGGAGGAAGCCTTCGAGGAGAAGATCAACGCGCTGAGGGAGCAGGAGGTCGGATTTTATATTATTTACATAAATTTTCCGAATTTTCGTCAACAATGGCGTTTAAAGAAATGACAAAAAGTTTGATCTTTGATCTCTGCCCCTCTCCAGGTCCAATTCCTCCGCCGGATGGGACTGCTGGGCCGAATCGTCGATGCGGGCAATGCCGCCGCGCCGTTCGTGGTGTGTTTCAGTAGTTGACTAGTAATAAAATTTCGGAACGTCTGTCTGTCTCTTTGTCTCTTTGTCTCTTTGTCTCTTTGTATGTTTGTCCGTCACGCTCCCAAAAAAAAGTCCTCGAAAACCACTTAAACGTTGTCGTACAAGCCCAGGACCGGTACCAATCGACTTCTAATGAAAAGTTACAGCTAAAAAATCAATTTAAAAAATTTCATCATCACTATGCAATGTGACGAAATTCTTACGTAATGACCCGTTTTTCGCTCCGTTTTAGCTTGCAAATCAACCAAATCACTCGTGCGATGCACCAAATGAGTCCTCGTGAAAAGGATTTAAATTTTTTACTTGAATTTTATCATCCTTACGCAATATGACGAAATCATTACGCAATATTCAGTTTTTCGCACCGTTTTCAGCGTTAACTCAACCAAAATGGCCGTAATAGCCACCAAACAACTTCACGTGGTCAAAATTTTCACATTTTACACATATTTCATCATCACTATGCAATATGACGAAATACCTTGTTTTTGCCATTTTCAGCGTTTTCTCCCCCATTTCTTATTTTTGCATGGGAGAGCACTCCGAAACATGCGAAGCCTGCGATGCGCTTGTGAAAGGCTCGTGAGGCCGAGAGCAATCTGAAAAAGTTGCGATGTAGCCACGAAGTGGCGGAATCGCAACTTTTTCGGATCGCTCAAGGCCTCACGAGCCTTTTACAAGGGAAGATGCCAATGCGCATCCGCAGCGTTTGACAGCCTAACCTTCATAGTGCTAACGAAAAGATCGCTCGAGGACTCATGAGCCTATTCCAAAGGAGTAAAAAGCAAAGGGGAGTGGGAATCACATGTGGAGAGCACTCCAAAACACGCGAAGCCTGCGATGCGCTTGTGAAAGGCTCGTGAGGCCGAGAGCGATCCGAAAAAGTTGCGATGTAGCCACGAAGTGGCGGAATCGCAACTTTTTCGGATCGCTCAAGGCCTCACGAGCATTTTACAAGGGAAGATGCCAATGCGCATCCGCAGCGTTTGACAGCCTAACCTTCA
>LS560446.1:181027-202745 GCA_900490775.1 Pristionchus maxplancki | reverse complement strand
AGAGCAATCGGGTAAGTCTGAATAAATCAAAATCCGTTTTCGACGTGACGTCATCTGAAGCCAACGGAGGCTTTATTTGAAAAATGATGGTGCCCACTGTTTTCAGCACCCTCGAGAACCCCCGAACCCAGATTTTCACGGAATTGACTATTTTTCATTGTGCCAACCTTTGTCCGATTCTTAGGCAAACGGGCTCTTAAGTTGAAGGGTAGAAATATGACCTCGAAGTTGGAAGGCTGCAACCGACCGGTGCTGCAGCTCGGTGGGGAATAATCTCTGGCACTATTCTGTTCACAGGGGGCCTAAAGGCAACTCGGAGGGTCCAAAACTGTGAAAAAAGCGACATCGAAAAATGGCTCGCTGACAAGAATCTGCCAGTCTGAGTCGATTCTTAGGTGAGTGGCGTGTTATGATGTTCCACTTATGATATTAATGGGCCATAAGTTATGGCCCAGTTTTAAATGATTTTCACGAGATCTTTGAAACTAATTGACGCGAATGAAATTTGATTCCGTTGTATTTTCCGGTTGTAAAAACAATATTGAATTCCAGGACTTCGTCTCCTCCTGCCCTGACCAGCTGTCCTACCCGATCGCCGAGGGCGGAAAGAACATCTCCGTCGGTCAGAAGCAGCTGCTGTGCCTGGCGAGAGTGCTGTTGAGGAGGGCCAAGGTGAGCATTTTCGAAACAGTCTGTGTTTGTTGTTCTTTGACTGGGTCCATTGGGCAAAAGCAATGAGAATAGCGCGTTCTTAGTAAAAGAAGTACAGCAACTGTGTCTGAAGAGTTTGCTGAAGAGGAGTGCTAAAGTGACAAATCTTCAAGTTATGGACCTTTTTAGGGCCTCGTTGGAACATCAATTGAACGCTTATTAGAGCCAACGGGGAGATCCAGTGAAATTATCTTTTGACTATCTCTATTAGTTTGTGTCTCGATTGAGTTTCACTGTTTCTTCAAAGCCCATCAATTCGACAGGTCTTCGATTTTTCTTCGCTGTATCTTTCAATAAAATTATCATTTTAATTCGTTGTTTCCCGATTTCCGTAGCATCGTATAAATTATATTTATTAATTATTCCTATTTGCAGGTCCTGGTCCTGGACGAGGCCACGGCTTCCGTCGACATTCTCACTGACTCTCTCGTGCAATCAGTAGTCAGAGAGGAGTTCCGAGGCGCGACTGTTATCGCCATTGCGCACCGACTGAACACCGTGGCCGGGTATGATAGGTGAGCACGATTTTGGATTTTCGATTTTGGAACTTTGGGTCTGCTGTATAGTTGTTAGAAGTGAATAGTAAAGAGATCGGTTGAACACCGTTGCTGGGTATAACATGTTCTCTCTACGAAACACAGATGTCCGATGCCACTAGATGCTCTTCAAACCCGATATTAAATCTCAGGGAATACAACTAATTGCAGGATAATGGTGCTCGAGAAGGGCCGGATCGTCGAGTTCGACACGCCCGCTCGTCTGCTCTCCGACCGGAATTCACGCTATTCTCGAATGCTCGAGAAGTCAAAACGCGCTGAGAATCGGAGAAAATGATGCTATCCCCTACAGTATCCCTACAGCATCCTCAGTATTCTTACAATATCCTCGTAGACATATCCTCCTGAAATCTCCCGACATCTCATCGAAATCTTTTGCTGAAACTTGTTGCAATACATTGCCTGATGATGCAATACGGGTGTGCGCTCGATCGAGTATTTGATAAATATAAAAGTCGCTGTTTTGAATATTTACACGAAATCAGAATATCGTTGAAAAACATGGATCGGTTTCGAAAGACGGAGGAACAATAAGTCAATAGGAGAGGTCAAATCCAAATGGAATTGGTGTGTAATCATTAAGAGGACTCATGGGGTTTAAATATACTTGGAGGAGAGTAGGAATCTGGAAACCCTCTTCGTTTCTGAACTGTATTTCGACAGTTTTCCCCGGTTTCGGACGCATTTCAACCACATAATCTCCATCTTTCATCACAAATTCCATCGTTTTCAAGTTGCAGTACACCTGAAATACTTGGCAATAATTACTGCTAAAACAGGTAAATAAAAATAAATTTAAAAAAATACTTCGGCAGTTCCATGCGTATGCGTGAACTTCATAGGCACAGTTTTCCGGAATGAAAATTTATTAATAACCATGATTTCTTAGCGAATTCGGCAGCGTTTTTTACATTCATAGATAACGTTACTCTTCTTTCCCACTCTTTAGATTTCTAAATAAAATCATATTTCATTCATCATGGTCTCTAGCAGCGTAATTTTCTGGATTTATCGGTTAAACTACGCGCAATTAAGCGATAATGAAATTTACCTCGTAGAGTCTTCGCATTGCGGACGCTTCCATCTGAATATTTGACATGGAGAGAGAATGATGTAAGGAACCGTTTTTGACGATTTCGAAGTTAATCGCGTCAATAAAGGCCTCATCGATAGTAGCAGGACCTGATTTAGCCTTAAATTTAAGTTTACGTCCTATTTTTTAATGAATTTCTGCTATATGTGAAATGGAAATATCGTTATCGCCAATAATCGCGAGCAACTGCTTTGACATCTGCTGAAGCCCCGCATCAGTCAGATCCAACTGTAAAAGCTAATTCTTCAATTAATTAACAGAAATTATTCTTACTTTAATTTCGAAACTGCTACTAGTTGTCCTGAGAATTCGCTGTGTATGTAACAATATTCTTTCTGGTGTTCGCGGTTTCGTGGTGAAATTTGCAGGCGTGCGCTTTATAGAGATCCGATATCTCTGGAACAATTTTTTTGCGTCAATATTATTTGCTAATGGATTACTTCGATTTTGACGCTATCGAAATGTTCCAGTGTGTACGATGTGCCAGCCCTGGCCTCGATATCTCTCGAGCGTTTGCAAGAGTTGGACAAATTGGTTCTTTAGAGTAGTCCAAGGTAAGGAATGATGAGTAGGAGGAGATCCTCGGGGAGTGTAGCGAGGGACTGCAAGATATTGTAATAATTATTTTATTTCAAACATGAGTCCATCAAAATAGCACTCACATTTGTTGCTGGAGCACTATCAGGGCCATCAAACGCTTCGTCTAACTCGAATGCCTAAATTCGGTACTACCCCGTTTTGTAAATTATTTTTGGGAAATTCGTTTTTGGAAATATTTTTTTAGAAATTTTATTTTGTAATGTGTTTATGGCACCACCTTTTTAGTGAAGAACATTGTAGAAAAAATTTCCCAAAAAGACGTTTACAAAAAACGAATTTCCTAAGTGAAATTTACAGAAAAAAATTTACAAAACGGGGTAGTACCCTAAATTCAATGCTTATTCCACAAGAAAATACAGAGGCAGAATATAGTATTTCGCAGTAAGATAATTATATCTCACAATAAATTATTAATTACATACCTTTCGCTTCTTCGGACGATTTCGTTCGACTTCGGACATTGTTCACTGCATCGATTCTGCTCGGTCTACAATAAAGCGAAACTTTTTTTTCATTTTCAAGAGGACGCTCTTTCGCTGAGTATCCCTGAAATACGAAAAGACGCCCAATTGAGAACGTTTGAATATCGAGTTCGTTTTTCTGTTTATGTGTTTTAGCGCTGTCCTTTCTCTGTACTGATACCCTGATTGCTCAGTGTGAACGGATCGACACTCGTGCACGGCGCAATGTCTGAAGTCGAGCTGAGTCGTCCAAGGAAGCGAAAGGTATGTAATTCGAGCAATATGATTTTCAAACAGGAATAGAAAGCTGTAAAATATATTATTCAAAGAAAATTATCTATTGATTTCAGGTATCAGACGAGACCGCTGGTTACGAGAAAAAAGCTCCAGCAAAAAATGTGAGGGCATTTTGAACTGTTTATTTCCAGATATTTGAATTTTTTTTACAATTCCACTCAGTCCCTCTCTACACTCCCCGAAGACCTCCTCCTACTCATAATTCCTTACCTTGGACTACTCGACAGAACAAAGTTGTCCAATTCTTGCAAACGCTTGAGAGATATCGAAGCGAGGGCGGGAAAATCGCACACATTGGAACATTTCGATCGCATCGAAATGGAGGTAGATTACTTAAGTTCAACTTTTTGCTTGCAATGAATTTTTTTCGAATTCATGAATTCAGAGATAACTACATGTATTTTTGTACAGCCCCCATTGTTTTCTTTCGTCCTGGCTAAAATGATGATAATAATGATTTGATTCAGGGGAAACGGATCTCTCTAAGACTCATGCCAGCGGAGCATCGCGCTCGATGGTTTGCGCTGACCACGAAACCGAGGACTCCAGAAGGCAAATTGACGCAGCTGCAACGAGTGTTCAAGACCACAGAAGGATATAGCGAATTCACAATTGCAGTGAGTATTATGCAAAAACAGATAAATAAGTAATATCTTAGCTGAATCTGGCTGATCCGGAACTTCAAAAGATGATGAAGAAATTGATGCCGATTGCTGGCACCAATAGCATTTCGATTATTCACCATGTATTTTTTAGGAAATTGCACTAATAAGAAATTCTAATTATTTTAGATGGGATTGGATCCTGCTCCTTTGAATGAGGCGTTCATCGAAGCCATTCCTTTCGACAACTTCCAAAACTCTTTTTCTCTTTTCCTTTCTAATATTAGCCTGGAACCCGCTACGATTGGTCGATTGTATAAGGTATTAAGATAAAAAAGTGGTGAATAACATAGATATGCACTTTCAGAAGGCCAAAGCGTCGGGAGCCAAAGTGGAATTAATTCTGACAACTTGGGACTCCATTGCCGCTTTTGCCGACACAGTAATGGGGATAAGGAACTTTTGCTTTTGGACAACTCGACAACTCACAACTACGCGTGTGCCGACTGCCAAGGTTATACCTTAATTAGTCTTTATTGGACTTAATTAATTTATTATCATTAATTAGTGGTCTTAATTATTATCAATTAGTGTTATCATTTCGGCTTTCGTATAGAGTTACCAGATCAATTTCAATACGCAATTACTTGACTTTGTGGCCGCGAAATCCACAGAAATAAGAGGAATACAAGTAAATTAATTGGGTCAATACAATTCCAATTACCCAATTAATGACCTTTTCCATTGGAATTGGATGTTGAATTGACATCCCTACTTTAAGGTGTATTGCAGCTCGAATAAGGTGGAATTTGCTATGAAGGATGGAGAATATGAGGTTGAAATGCAACGCAAATCAGGGACAAAGGTCAAAATAACATGCAAGCGAAACGAAGCACAGTTAGCCAGCTTCCTCAACAGAAATCGATCAGATTTTTTCCCTGTGTACTCAATAGTTCCATTTTTCCCGGATTGATGTGTTCTGATGTTTGTAATTGATCCATCCTGATTTCTAATGTTTGTTTGTCGTAATTATAAACTTTTGCAATCGAAATAGGAGTTTTTTCGTATTTCTACGATACTCAGCCTGAGAACGTGGAGATGTAAGAGGTCGCCTAGGCGTCGCTTGATCTCAATTGCTAAAATTCATTATTCCGACAAAGAAAATAACGCTAAAATAATGGTTTTCAATGTTTATCAATCAATCAGAACACAAAAAAGGATTACAAGCAGTCAGAATGAGAAGGTTGAATTGTTCAATAGAAGGTTCGCTCTCTTTCACAATGCAATCGAACTTATGTGGTGTTAGTTTTTGGAAAAATCACTGGAACAAACTCAAGATTTGAATTCCCGCATTTTTCGATTTTCAGCAATATCTCGGCTCCCCGACCACCTATCGATACGAAATAATGGAATTTCTTTGATTACGTAACCTTGAATCTAAATGCAAAATTTTGTGAGCTGTGCATATCCAGAAGCAGATAAATTACAGTAAATAGGAAATTGCGGGAATTCAAATCTTGAGCTTATTGCGGAGATTTTTCCAGAAACTAACACCGCATAAATCGGCAACATAAGGAATTGGTGTATACTCGCGATTAGATATATGAGAGGGAATAAGGAAATGAGAAAATCTATTTTCCATTTTCTTGAAAATAATTTTGGCAGTTGTCCCCGCTTCCTGATACAAATTAACCTCATAATCTCCATCCGACATGCCAAACTTCATGGCTTCCAAGTTGCAATACACCTATATTCGTTGTTAAAATATCAATTTTAAGTAGTGTTGAAATACGTTAATTGAATCCGTTAAAGATTTAAAAATTAAATGTGTGTTACTTGAGCGCTCGAATGAGAGGTCGTGAACTTCATTGTTGCAGCCTTCCGAAAAGAAAAATTGTGTATGCCCATGACTTCTTTAGCGAATATCGCAGCGTCTTTGACATTCAGAGATATTCCGACAAGGATTTCCGATTCCTTGCACTTCTGAATGTTATCCACATTATTCCTTTCTATCCTTCTTGCACTTACCTCATAGAGTCTAAGCATAGTGGTTGCGGCCATGTTCATATGTGCAATGGATAGAGTTGGTGGCCAGATGAGGTATTTGGAACGGTCTCGGAGACTTCCGAAAGGAATGGCGTCAATAAACGCCTCGTCGATTAATGCAGGACGTGTTTTATTCTTTAAATTAAATCTATAAAATACACAATAAATAGTTATACCAGGTGTGAAATATCGACACTGTTGACGCCGGTAGCCGTGAGCCATTGCTTCACCAACTCTTGCAGCACCGGTTCATTGAAATCCAACTGAAAATGAACTATATATATAATATATATATATTATGTTTGTTTTATTATTATGTTTGAATTTTTATGAACATTATTCTTGTTACTCTTGTAAGACGTACTTGTGCTTTGAAACTATCATATCCTCCTGTGGTCTTCAGAATTCGCTGAATGTGCGCCACTTTTGCTTCGGAAGTACTCGGTTTTGTGGTAACCGCATGCTTCGCTAGTATACGTCTTAGGGTGATACTGTTTCTCTGAACCAAAGGGCGAACTATTATTCGTAGAAATCGCATCGTAAGCAGCATGTTGAGCATAGCTGACCTCTATATCGATGCGATCGAATTTTTCCAATGTGTGCGATTTTCCAACCCTCGCTTCAATATCCCTCAAGCGTTTGCACGTATTGGCAACATTAGTTCTCACAAATAAACCGAGGTAAGGAATTATGACTAGGAGCAGGTCCTCGGGGAGTGTAGATAGAGTCTGAATTTAGTCAATCCATTTCAAATTGTAAAATAATCTCACGATTTTCTCTGAAGAATTGTTGGCGTTGTTCAGGGCTTCTTCTACCTCAGATGCCTGAAAATTGATATTTTTATTGAATTTAACGGAAATTTTAACCACACGAGTCTAGAATTAAGGTGATATAACACATGTTCAACTAAATTTACTACCAATATTTGAGTTGTCACCTAAAATTGTCACTTTTTTCTTATTTTTTGACAATCGAATGGTTGGATTTGCAATCTTCCCCCGATTGCCTGTTATGCATTTGCAGATAATCATCCTTTGTTCAAAACTGGCAATCGGGCGAGGTTCCCCGATTGCCAGTTCCCCTCTGAGGGAAGAAATTGAGAGAAAATAACTGTTTGAATTATGATTGTGCTCTGAAACATACTGTGAATTGAAGAACATTGAAATGATCCGATATGTTTCAGTCAACAAACAAAAGTAAAATGATGATTTTCTCTCAATTTCTTCCCTCAGAGGGAAACTGGCAATCGGGGAACCTCGCCCGATTGCCAGTTTTGAACAAAGGATGATAATCTGCAAATGCATAATAGGCAATCGGGGGAAGATTGCAAATCCAACCATTCGATTGTCAAAAAACAAGGAAAAAGTGACAATTTTAGGTGGCAACTCAAATATTGGTAGTAAATTTAGTTGAGCATGTGTTATATGAAGAACGACATACCCTCCGCTTCCTCGTTCGACTTTCCTCCACCTCGGCCATTCCTCAGAAGTAGATTGTCGGTCTGATCCCTATAAAATGCAGAACAGTAAAACCAGGTTCATACACATACGACAAACGAGAAGGAGGATGCGCTTATGATATTCAAACATTCTTTAGTATGCGTCTTTTTCATTCCTAGATGTTCAGCAAGAGAGCATGTGAAAGTAAGAGATCAAAAGCGTCGCTTGTGAGTGCCCGGGAAATCGAACGCTTTTGATCTATTGAGAAACCATGGCAAATAACAGAATCTTGATTGAGTAATTTCAGCACCCGAAGACGATCAACTTCGGGATGGACATTCCACAGTCGAATCGTCCGAAACTGGACGTCGTCGACGTCACCGATGAAGATTCCGAATCCATCTCTTCCCTCGGCTCTTCCCTTCCCTCGGAAGATGCCGAGCCCATCTCCTCCGTCGACATCTCCTCCCTCGGGAACCTGCCCAAGGAACTCCTCTGGCAGATTATCGAATACGCACCGCAGGCTATTGGCAAGCTGAGAAAAGTGAGGAATATTCATCTGATCGTAGCTTTGGGATCTACATTTACAGATGACTAATATCGTACTTTTCAAAATCTCTTTAGCAGTGAGTCCTTTTCGCAATTCTTCTCACTTTTTCTCTCGAAGCCATCCCTAATTAGAACATATCGATTTCAGGCGTTTTAACCGCTTCCATTCGAGAAAACAATAACAACTAATTTTGGCCCCTGGATACCCCTTCTGAATCTCCCGGGCGCGGGGGAACATATTGCGAAATCGACCTCACCAAAAAACATTTCGAATGTTCACCTGTTCCCGACCCCCTCCCCCCCCCTTGAACTTTGCTGAACCTTGCGCAAAGGGTCAAATAGATGCTCGTGAACGATAGGGTAGGTGAAACCGATTCACGAAACGAACAAAGCAGCACATTTTAGCATATCGGCTTGCAGCAAATGAAGGTCACGACCAACACAGTGTGCATTGATGAGCAAACATTTTACGACACTCTCATTTTGCAATACTTTCTAGCCTGTCAGAGAAGGCGAGAGAACATGCGAAAATGAGAGAGTAATAAATTTAAAAATCGCTTGATGTTGCCGCATTAACCTTTTTTAACTTTGCTTCTAGAAATATATTTATCATTTTAATCTACACTGTGAGGTCAAATTATCGCATTCTTGCCACATTTCGCGATCTTCGAGTCATTTCTTCTCGCAGTACGCGTCGAAGGATCTTGCCAGTAGATGATCTGCAAGGCAATACGTTCTTGAATCATTCGAGAATATTATATTTATATATTTTTACGCCTCATTACTCGGCACATGAGAGGAAGAACAAGGCGCAATTCGCTCGGTAAAATAACCCACCGATGAATATCATCCACGACGTCGACGCCTCCGATGATGCGCTGCGTCTCGGCGAGGGTTTCTGCAGAAAATCAAACGGTTTGCATGAAAAAGCTGTGCATCCAAGGTCGAGTTTGCCTCTCTCGATAGTGTCGAGTGAGGACTAGTAACAGTTCAGGGTGTTATCAATAATAATGATAATAATAATAATAATAGTTATCAGAGATGTCATTGTTGTGGAGAGTGGGCGGAATGGGTAAATATTGAAAAATAAAAAGGTTTTAAAATAATAAAACTAACCCGCAACGATCTCCTCGACTTCCCTATTCCTCAGTCTATCATCTGCACATTCGGTTTCAGCATGATTCTGCATGATTGGAGTAGCTGCCATTGCGAAGTGAGAGTTAGGCTGATAATGAGAGAAAGCGCGCCACTCTTATACCCTTCCTGCATCCTTTGCAGGTCATTTGATACGTATCAGCTCAGATGATCAATGAAGATATGCACTCTCGCAGGTGAATAAACCAGCGAGAGTGCAGGCGGAATGAGGAGAGTCCGTTCTTTCAAACCTTTCCCTGCACGGTGTAGGCGGGTGTGGAAAACTGCTGGTTGTTTTTGGTGAGATGGTTTGCAGGGTGTGGGCCAAGAGATCAGTTCAGCAGCAAGAGTAGCGTTTAGCGTGGTGATCCGGAATGAAAACCTTGGACACTGACTTCTCTTCCAAACACACCCAATATCCTGTATTACTTTGTTTGACTAGTTGTTAAGTACTCCGATGTGTCTTCTATCTTGCACATTGTCATTGGTTCGATGATTTTGAGATTATTCTGAAACGTAAGCGCAGTCACACTTCAAATGAGTGTGTCACTCTTTGTGATAGATGAAGCGATTAGATGACTTATAATTATTTCACTTTTTCATGTGATCATACTGCAAGGAGTTGGCTGATGTATCACACTTCGCCCTGCTTCTTTTTGTGCCAATGGAGGTGAAGTGATCTTAGATGGATCAAAGAGACCAAGGACAAGGAGGGGTCCAGCCTGCCTTTCCCTGCCTACCCCTCTCGCATGGTAAGATTGTGGCACCGAATCGGTTATGCGTCATGTCCGAATTAAACCGATTCTCCGGTTCGGTGATCTAAACCGTTTCGATGCTTCTGTGTTTTTACGCAGTCATGCGGCATGGGAGTTGCCTGATGTATCACACTCGCCCTGCTTTTTTGCGCCGAGGGAGGTGAAGCTATTTTAGATTATGTGAGATCGGAATGCCGATAAGTAGGCAGAAAAGGTAATTTTACCTACCCGGCGCTATCGGACGAACTGATCGAAAACTGAAATAGGAGGCGCTGCAAAGGGTGAAGATTTAGAAGATCAATTATATTTGCACATTTAAGGCGAGCGGAACAGATACCTCGAAAGCTTCTCACGATATTCGACACGACGTTGTGACGGAACGGAAATGAAAATGGGATCCAAGATCAGATGCGGTGGCCGCCAGAAAAGCACCCGTACCACTCGGATACCACCTCCTCCCAGAGAAACTACACGAAGTACCCCTCCTCGACCCACTCCGACCACCGAAGCCAATCGGCTCACAATCAGCACACTCTGGGGAAGGAGTACTGGGCGGGTTGGCCTCGCCGCCTTTCAGAACGAGTCAGAGTTACACTCTCAGAACATGGCATTTTATTGCTTCATAATTATGTAATCGATCACGAATTTTCGAATAATATCCTCTCATCGAACGTCAATTGCTCCGATTCATTGCAACAGAGAGTGAGGGGATTACTCCTCGCGTGCAACTGAAAAGAATCCATGCCCATTCAGCACTGCAAAGATGACGATCCCTCACTAAATTTGATGTTAAATTTTTACGATACCTTCGAATCTCACGTTACGCCCGCCGTCGTTGAAATTGAACTGGTTGCCGCCATTATAATCCGACCGGCACGTTGTCGAAAACTAGATTTGCTTTCCCAGCTTCGACAGGCGCAAGGGTGATCATTCTGTTTTCAGTGAAATATAGTAAAATCCACAATACCTCATCTAATAAATCGACACATGTATTCCGTAGGCAACCGAAAAAAAGTGAGATTGGAAATCTCCAGTTTCTCGAGGTTTCCCCGGAATGCATCGAGAAGGATCGGCCCGCAGTCGGTATCGTGACGGTAAAAGAAATTGCGATCCGCATCTCTAGTTGCGTGCTGATGAAGTGTGAGAGACCTCACAAGCGATGCTAACTGGAGCAGGCGTTTCGCTAAAGGTAAGAAAGAAAAATCAAGATTTTCGGCGCTTGTGCTGTTTAGGGGTTCTTGTAATTCATGCAAGTAATTCATGCAAGTGGAAAAGAGGGGTAACATCGTGATAAGATGACAGGGATGATACAAAATTCTGTACCAAAGAAAATATGGCGATTGCTCACCTAGATTGCTCACAATCGTTGCATGAATGTTCAATGTAAGATTACTGATTTTATGAGCTTCAATAATGGCCAGAATGTGGTCCCTCAAAGATGTAATTAGTGCTGTGACAGATGCTAACTTTAGTGCATACCAATCATCGTCTGTGCTCAAAGCACCCCGTGCTACAGTCATCCTGTCCAAGACCAGGTCTCTGATCAACTCAGGAACTGTTCCAATTACTTGACCATCAGTGCAACCGGTAATGCTCATCGCCTCTATCCTAGTTCCCAGAATGTTCACAAGCACCGTCCAGTATTGCTTGTCAAATCGGCCGAGGTCGAATAGTCGTTCGGAACAACTGTGAAAGACTTGTTTGCATAAAGCTTGAACCACACTTACTACATGCTTTCCTTGTATGAACATTCTGATATTTCAACGACTCGGCGAAGCGCGAAGTCTGAAGCGAAGTTCGAACAAATTTGCCTTCTCGACCGGAATCAGCACGTGCAATAGTAGTATGGTCTGACGGAGGAGAAATTCCATACAGTACGGCCCTTTTGACTAGACATTCATTGGAAATTAATAACCACTTGTTCCGTTCAGTTTCAAAGCCTCATTTCACCTTGCTAATTGAACCATCAATCGCGGCAGCTCGATATCCGTCACGAGTGGAATAGTGATACACTGGAAGGCATACTCGGCGATGTGGGCTCGCAGAGATCTTGAGGCCTGAAATTTTACAGTACGCGATTGTTCTCTCCGACATAATGACCTTTTCGACAGCCTTAGGGCAACACAAAGGGGCAGTCGCAATAATGATAGCTCAACGATGAAGTGCGCTCACCTTTCTCAGCCTGCCAATGGACTGCGGGGCGTATTCCATGATCTGCCAGAGTAGCTCCTTGGGCAGGTTCCCGAGGGAGGTGATGTCGACGGAGGAGACGGATTCAGGTAAAGGTAAAAAAGGTAAAGGTTCGGCCACATCAAGCGATTTTACAGTCGAAAGCGACTACGCTAGGTGGTGCTCGTCGGTGGGCCGACTTGCTCGATGGGAATACGATACCCTTGCTTTCCCAATGCTTCTAGGGCACGTTACCTTTTGCAACCGACGTTACTACCAATTTACCGACCCCGGAGGGATAGAGGGCTTGGTTGGCCTGGGTGGGGGATCGAACTCGTGACCCTTCGATTGCGAGCAGCGCCTCACACCACTGCGCTATCCCACCCTTAAGCGCAGTGGTGTGAGGCAGTGGACCGCAGTGGACGGATTCAGAATCTTCAACAATGACGTCGTTAACATCATCTAGTGAAGCGGTGGAATTTGCTTCTTCCGAGGGAAGGAAAGAGCCGACGGAGGAGACGGATTCAGAATCTTCATCGGTGACATCGACGTTCAGTTTCGGACGCTTCGACGTCGGAGGAGTCTCCATCACAATGACTATTCTAGTGTGCTGAATGAACGTGTATCGAGAGCTGCTGATAATTCGAACACCAGTCTTGGCTTGGCTATGCTCTGATGGTTCATTTGAAAGATAGCGTCGTTTCGCACATAGGACGCGCATTGTCGCCTAATGAACAATATTTGAATGTCAAAAACGCATTCTCATTCTTGTTTGGGCCGAGTGGTATGATACGCCTCTCATCATTCGATAGGTCACGAGTTCGTTCCCAGTAGGGTTGACGAAACGAAACGGAATCCGGAATTTCCGAAAAACTAATCCAATTATTTCCACTTTTCCGGAAAAAAAGAGTCGACCAATGGACCTTTCCGAAACTATTCCGGAAAACTTCATTTTCTTACTCGTGAATTTGTCGAGCGGTGTGAGCTGACGTAGAGTTATGTTTCAGAGATTCCGAATTTCGAATGGTTAGCCCTAGTTCCGAGTCTCCGGGCCACCCCTAAAAATCCAAATTACGAGTATCTCTATCGTTTTTTCCGAGAAACAATTCGGGTAAAATTCGAGTACTATCGACACACGGATAGTTCTTGTTGAGAGGATGAGTGCGATAGCAAAATGCGTGGGTTGAACCGACGAGTTGAGAGTAGGGTTGACAATTCAAGGATCCTTGAATTTCCTTGCGAAGAATTCTCTCACTCTCATTCCTTGCGCAAGGAATGAGGGGGAGAGGATTCCTTGCGCAAGGAATGAGAGGGAGAGGATTCCTTGCGCAAGGAATCGATTCCTTGAGCAAGGAATGAGAGGGAGAGAGGGAGATTTGGGTAAGGAATTTCTTTGTTCTCTCCGCTCTTTCCCCCTCTCCCTCCCATTCCTTGCGCAAGGAATCGATTCCTTGCGCAAGGATTCTCCCCCTCTCATTCCTCGCGCAAGGAATCCTCTCCCTCTCATTCCTTGCGCAAGGAATCCTCTCCCTCTCATTCCTTGCGCAAGGAATCCTCTCCCTCTCATTCCTTGCGCAAGGAATAATTCCTTGAATTGTCAACCCTAGTTGAGAGTGAAGGTCACCAATAATGGCGTTTCGGAGACATTATGGGAAAGCAGTCACGAGATTTTCGGCTACGAGAGGAGATCGAATTTCTATAGTATCAGGAAATTAACTGCTGGATGGACTTCTTCAAGACTCAATCGAAAAGCGATAGTCAGTTGAGATTAGACGGGGCCGCATGATTTTAAAACTCTTGTTGTTTTGTAAATTTTATTTTTGACCCCTGTGGAGTTTTCAAATGACCAGTTCTAAAATGATACACCACCAGATTAGACATCCAAGATGCACCCACCCCTTCAGACACGTTGAGAGAGAAGACCTCAAATAGATCTGAATTCCCTCCAAAATCTCCTGCAGGTCCATTGCCTGATGCCAGAATAAATATGAACCCGTTTGGAACGAACAACCTTCGGACAGTGTAATAGTCACCAAATGAGCAGAGATCGTTTTAGGGGCAGTTTGTGGTACTGATTGATATGATGAGGTGGTCATTTTCTCAGCTGGCGTATCCACTCAGCTTGTGTGAACAATTTGGAGAGTTCACAATGTACCGAAACTTTGGCTTTCAATTGAACTTCAATAACTTTCACTCTTTGTTATCCAATTCGCTCACTGGTTCACTAAATTTCTTGTTTATGATACCCCAACCTATGTGTTTTCGATTTTTTCTGTTAGCCTGACAAAGTTTCTCTCTCTTGAACTGAGCTGTTTCTCCTATCCGTACATTTGACTCACTTCATCATGCTCTTTCGCTGCTGAGAGAAACGAGAGAGCATGAAGAAGTGAGAGCGCCAGTTCATTGTGTTTTCGAGGTCTCTCGTGATGGACGATCGTCTGGCTCTCTCATTTCGCCATGGTCTCTCACTATTCAGAGAAACGAGAGAGCTTGAGAAATTGAGAGAACGAGTTCGATGTCGTGGTCACTCAGTGCACAAGGTTGAGAACGGACGAGACACTTGTTATAGATGAGAGTAGAGAGGGAGCGTCAAGAAGTGAGATAGCGTCATTGCTTCCCTATATCAGAGATCTCTCATACGACCTCCACCGAAAGAGAAGCTCGAACCCTATCACGCCTATCTGACCGGTGAGAGAGCATTGTGAATTGAGAGAGTCAGAGGCAGATCATCTCGCGTCCACTCAAGGGCGGGCCCCCCAAAAATTGTCCTTAAAAGGGGGCTGCATCTGTCGCTACAGTACCAGCGGTGGTCGGTCGACTAGCCGAGCTCGATGCGAGCTCTCTAGTGTTTGCGCGTCGATTTGCACCTTAGCAACTCAGAAGAGCATAATTTCCTCAACATCATAATTCGCCGCTCTCTTCATGATTTTGCTTCAATTTGCGCTGTTCGCAATTCATAATTTTTACAGAAAAACATGAAAGACCTCGCCTATTTTCGCCTCAATTTGCGCTGTTTCACCAACTAATTTCGTAATAATAATTAATAATTCCAGAAAAATGAAAGTCCTCGCCGTTCTCTTCATGATCGTCGCCGCTATGTCGATGCTGGCAGTGGCACAGCTCTCCGATTCGGACAAGAGATACGCTTTCGTGAGTCTTCTAGTCCTTATAGCAACCACTAGCAGGTCCGACCTAGTCATTGGCTGAAACTAGAAGCATTGATTGAAGTAGGGATGGCTAGGCAAGAAGAGGCTCTCTTCATTCTGCATGCACTCTCGCCTCTCTGACCGGTGAGAGAGTGCGCCAAATGAAGAGACGATTTCTTGCGAAGCCATCCCTAGTTTGAACGGGATGAGTACCGTCTCTATTGCAGGGCAAGTAATCGTCTTCGCTCATCACACTCCGCTCTACTCCGCTCACTCTGACTGACTCCCGACAACACCTCACGCATCGCCACTCTTGTTCGCATTGTTCTTTGATCGAATTTTGTATGATAAAAATGATTTCGGCAATTGAAAATGTAATACGAGCACAATATCCGGGAACAGAAATGTGCAGGATGTGTTTTCGGATTGAGTTTATGATTAACTCACGGAAACGTGCCAAATCCAACGACGCTTGACTTCCCGGAAGCATGAGAAACTAGCATGGGGGGATATTTTTATTCGAGAGTGGGAATGTTCTTAGGTGAGGTAAGTGTTCAAAGATCAACCAAATAGTGATGTTATTCTAGCAATGAAGCAGATTTTAAATATTTTGGCTAGACGCAGTTTGTGTTCTTCAGGCATCAATCGTTCAAAATCAATTTCATCCGGAATATCCGAACACGGACGCCCTCTCTAGGATAAATTCTCTGCAATTTGTGGCAATTCGTGGAAGGATTAGCGCAAAAATCTTGCAATATTGAAAGCAACGTGACCATCAAAGCAGCGTATTTGAGATTTTTCCACATTCCTTGTGTGTCTACCTCTCGGATCATACATCTCTCTATCTCGCGCTTTCATTTTAGGGTTATCGAAATGAAATAAGACCACGTGATTACAGTCCAGCCATCATTTTGCCAATTCCGATTTTTGATTCATCCCGTCCATTTTGCGATTGAATAAGGAAGTTGCTGACTCGACTTCCTTCTTCCTCCCTCGCTCGACAATCACTATCGGGGACTAGTCCGAGGCCCGGACTAAAGAGCAAGCATGGGGTGAGTTTCGCTTTCTTTCTCCACCTACCTCTGATTTCACACGGTAGTGACTGGAACTCAACTTCTCTATCAATTTCGTATTGTAGACAGGGCTCTAAACACGCGTCTTAAAACTTCTTCAATTCAGTTCAATTCAATTGTTTATCCACCAGGGGTAGGGTCAATGGAGCGTATCGATGATCTTCGCAATTATTTGGTGGAGGTCCGTCGTCTTGTAGGCGAATCGGTTCAATACTTTAAAATGGTTTTAGTATTTCAGATAACTTTTAATCATTCACGTGATTTTACTCGACTATTTCTATTTCTCACGTATCTTTCACTCCTCTCTAACAATAACGCACTAATCATTGCTGGTTCGGTGGTGTAGCGGTTTGAGATGCCAGAAGTCTCGACGTGATCGGGAATGTGCAAAAATTACGACTTTCCTCATTTCGCATGCTCTTTCACCGGTCAGAGAAGGCAAGAGAGCATTAGAAATGAAGAGAGTCGCACACCCTCGAAGAAATAATTTGCAAAAAAATCATGGTGTGCGGGAATCGAAGAAGCGTGCATCTTGCCTATTTACTAGTGGCCGTGAGAGGCATCGAAGAGCGCTCACGAGGCGCCGTCTCTTCATTCTGCATGCTCTCTCACCGGTCAGAGCAGCGATAGAGCGTGTGAAATGAAGAGACGACAAAAGAGCAGAGAGCAACCACAAAGCTAAAATTGAATTGAATCGCGCTCATTAGCCACGAGGGCGGGGCTAAACTCACTTGACTCTCTCAATTCCACGTGCTCTCTCGCTTTCTCTTACCGGCGAAAGAATGTACAGAATAAGAAGATCGGGAGCATTTCTTAGGTGAGAAACGAGGGTAAATCGGGAAGTCAGACCTGGAAAATTGGTAGCGTGCCGCTAGTTATCGGGCAGTTATACTTTTTATCGCACTTGGCAGAGTGCTGTGAACTTCCCTTCTCAGCTTCATAATGTAGTAGCTTGAGCGCGTTTTTTTTCACATGAGACCCTCGTAGTTCTTTATTTGTAAAATAAGATATTTTATTAATTAAATTGTTAATTAACTAATTAATTAATAATTAATAATTCCAGTATCATGGCCTCCCTGGAGGGCACCTTCGGCTCGACCATGTTCATGTGCACGTACTATCTGACGATAGGTGAGCTTTCTTTATGCAATATTTTTTAATATTAATTGTTAAAAATGACGAAGTGCGTTGCGAAGACTGAATTCCGGGCCAGTAATCTAGATAAATCCTAAATAAATACGAAATAAAGTGGTCCCAAAAATAAAATGTCGTAAAACACTTCCTGAGATCGCAAGAGTTCTAATACGACCAGTTCTAAAACGGAGC
Source organism: Pristionchus maxplancki (assembly GCA_900490775.1). Taxonomy (NCBI): domain Eukaryota; kingdom Metazoa; phylum Nematoda; class Chromadorea; order Rhabditida; family Neodiplogasteridae; genus Pristionchus; species Pristionchus maxplancki. The sequence goes on along the minus strand of LS560446.1, from coordinate 184,787 downwards.
AGACCCGAAATAAAGATAAATTCAGGCACGATCGCAGTCGTCGCGAACGTGCTCAACATCTGCATCTACGGGCAGAATAAGGAGATGAGAAAAAGGTTTTCATTTTCGATTAACTTTTTTAAAAACATTTTACATGGTAAAAGCGTAAGATTTTCAGATACATCTACTTTATCGCGTTCGAGGCGGGCGAGCTGCTCAACAGCATCTCTTTTCTGTTAACAGGAGCGGGCAGAATGGTAAGTTTTACTCACGCCCTATGCTTATTATTGCCCAACTAAACCACTCAACCCACGGAAACCAAAGAGATCAACCATGCGCGGACGCACAGTATTTGCATGAATATCAAGTGTGCAAAAAGATATTTCCTAATAATGACGTAATAAATCCCAGACAACCCTCCTCAACGGCACCATGACGATGCCGATCACCGCGCACGAGTGCTTCTTTCGGGTGAGCAATTTTTTGAATATTTGAATTTCCCGCCAATAAATCGAGAAAAATAAGAGTCTAGTCGAATTTTGTACAGCGACTCTATTTAATAATAATTTCGTCATTATTAGGCAATAAATACGAAAAATAAATAGAAAAAAAATGGCGTTTTCCTGCAGAGATGGTGGCCGCACTCCCTCATCCTCGGCACTGAGGTGCCCACGCTCATTCTGTGCCTGATATCCATGGAGAGGTATTATTTCGTAATCTTTTTTGGGAAATCAGTCGTCTCCAGAATTGTGAATTTGCAACTTTTGCGAAATTTACGCTTAGTTTGACACATATCCTATTGAAATGTTGCATGACGACAGGATTGTGCAAGTTTTGACCGTGATCTCTGACCAGTAAAAAGGTAAATCAGCAGAATGAACTAGTTCATTCCTAATCAGCGCCTTCCCAGCATCCGTTTCTGCTGAAAGCGTGCAATTAGTAACTATTTCGCAGCCTATTTCGAGATTTGCGTGGGTCCGACTAATGAAGGTGTGATTCGCCCGATGCTGCGTCTCTCGATCAAAATGATCAGAACCATCACATGATCTGACTTCTGATTGCAAGTTCATTGAAATCGTTTCTGATTTCTGATTTCGTTTCTGATTAGGCCTTAGAGTCCTGCTGCAACTTTCTGTCAATAGAAACCCATGCTTCGTGAGCTCAGACAGAGCACTAATAGAAGTCTGTGAAAATCAGCGCTGATTGGATGGTCGTGATCTATCCGTTGTAAGGCTCTCTCACCAATCACTCAATTGTGTCGTTGCTGTGGCTTTTCACCGCACAAACTCCCTCACACATATAGTACACCCGCAGTGCTTCGAGCATGCACGAAGTACGAGAGTAGCTGATTAGTCTCTTTTTATTGAGGAGATCTAGGGCAGACTTTGCAAGATCTCAGCTAGAGATCACTGACCAATATTGCCAGTTGAGCTCATTAGGATTTCTTTTACTTGTGCTTGCTGAGAATAGAAAAATTTGACTTCAAATCTTTTTTACTAACAGCGGTTATATCGGAGATCAGCAGCGCATGATTCATTTCCAAACTCATTTGATCAAATTACTCTCGGTTATTGCTCTCAAATGAGGAATTCGCACCCGCGAGTGATATCAGCCAGAAAATGGGACGGAATAATTGGGCGCTAAAGACTTCTCGGGCAATCATAACAAGGCCGAGAGTGATTGCGAGCACAGAATGAGACGCGAAAAAAGCTTGTGTTATGCACACATTCGGCACAGTGCGTTTTAGGTTAAAAGGAAAAACAACAACAGCAAAAAAACAATAATTATTATTGCAGAATCTGCGCAGTCGCTCGGCCTGCCCTCTACAATCGACTGTTCAATGGGAGGTCCAAGAAAGTGATGCTCGCGCTGACGTGTGGGATTTCATTGGTAATGATTCTTGTTTATTTACTTATTTGGTAAACATAAATCACACTTTTCAAAAACCTGCAAAGAATAAGCAAGTGTGAAACTTATCTGAAAAATGGCATAGGCAATATATTCTTAAAATAATTCTAATAATAATTCTTGAATTTTATTTAATTAATTAATTCCAGGTTTCGCTCATTATCGGCGGCGCCTCCGCCTACAACAACCTCACGGTGGTCAAGAGCGGGCATTGCCCGATCATTTCGTCAACTGCGATTTGGTATGATACGTGAAAGAAATAACATTTCGATTGTGTTTCACAGAGTGCGTTTCTGGGCTTGTTGAGGATCGATTCGTTGGTCCAGCCGCTGCTCTAGTAAAATAAAAGCATAAACTGTAATCAACTTCCTCGTGCGTTTAGTCACATTCGTCGCATAATACCGTTTTCGTAACTGTTCAATGATTAAAATCGTTTTAATTATTGAAATCGTTCCAGGTACTCCACTGGACATTTCCTCTTCATCATTCTCGGCTACCTGGTTTCATTTATCTCGTTGCTTGTGATGAAAGCAGTCAGCAATGTGAGTATTGCACGGTTATTACTGAGTATGCCTAAGTGGTGAAATCGTAAATAGATACTATGGATATTGATTGTTCGTCTCACTGTTGGTGATGAAAGCCGTCAGCAATGTGATTCCTTTTTTTGGTTCGGCATAAAATACCTCATCTTTTGGGAACCAGTTGTTCCTTGTTCAAAAAGCGCTCGTTAATTGCGCCTTCGAACTTTCATTCCACGCGGAAATAGCGCCTGGTCGGGGATAATTGACCGTACCGAATTATGTCCCGAATTGAGCATGAAGTATGATAACTGATACACTTGGGGTTCCTTGTTGAGTTAGCCACAAATCATGAAGAATGTCCCCGCATTAGGGTCAAAAATAGATAATTACAGAGACTCGCAGAGAATTCGCAACGACTGCGCAGGAATGACTCGAAGACGAACATTCTGGTGGCATTTACAGGTATTTTCGTCGATTTTTGAGGCTGAATTTATCTGATTTCCGACCTTTTTCTTATTTTTCTATAGCTACATCGTTCAGGAACCTCAATCGTTATGGTAGCAGCGCCGTCCGTGGTGATGATCGGGATACGGTAAGATTTTTTGAATCGATAAATGATTTTTTTAAATATTTAATTCCAGATGGTCTGTATTCATCGTGGATGATTTGTTCGTGGCGATCAGCTACTCGTTTACGGCGTATGTTTTCGTATTTTTTATATTTATTGTTTCAAAATCTTTTTATATTGAAAAAAGAAAAAAAGTCACGTAATCGGATAGTGGTAGATGAACCCCAGACGTACCCACCATAGTATGAACACATTTCGTGTGTACTAGTGACCTCTCTCATTCATTGATGATCGCCTAAAACTCGGCACTGTGTGTAAGATGTGGATTCCGAGAGGTACTTTTCAAGGGCGGAAATTTCCGGGATACTCCCGCAGTAAGTGCATAATGCACTTTCTTAGGGAATAGTGAATGATTAGTGCCGCCCGAACGGAGATCTCAATGATCAGTCAAAAACAACAATAACAATAACGACAACAACAACAAAAACAACCTTTTTCGTCTCCAGACTGGTCTCCATCGTCAATACACTCATCAACTTCCTCTTCCGCGAGGAGTTCCGACACTCGGCACTGCGGGCGTTGGATAAGATTGGATTGTGAGTCATAATTATTGTTGACCAAATGGGAATGGGCTGAAAATTGAAGAAAAAATAAACAGTGAGAGCACTGGACAAGATTGGATTGTAAGTTATTACTGTTGACTAGAGTGAAAGAGTGAAACTGAACTAATAGTCTTACTATCTCGAAACGCAGTGGGAGCATTGGACAAGATTGGATTGTGAGT
>LS560446.1:157525-180065 GCA_900490775.1 Pristionchus maxplancki | reverse complement strand
GGACAAGATTGGATTGTGAGTCATAATTATTGTTGACCAAATGGGAATGGGCTGAAAATTGAAGAAAAAATAAACAGTGAGAGCACTGGACAAGATTGGATTGTAAGTTATTACTGTTGACTAGAGTGAAAGAGTGAAACTGAACTAATAGTCTTACTATCTCGAAACGCAGTGGGAGCATTGGACAAGATTGGATTGTAAGCTATAATTGTAGCCTAAACCTAGGAAAATGGGGTGAAAACTGAACTAAAAATAAACAGTGAGAGCACTAGACAAAATTGGATTGTAAGCTATTACTATTGGCTAGAAACCAAAGGTCAATCTAGGTCTAGAGAAATAATAGAGCGTTCCTTCTTACTATTTCGAAACACAGAGCACTGGGCAATATCGAATTATAGATAACGGTTTCCCGACTTCGTTTATTTAAGCTATTTGTACTTCTAAAATACTACAAATCTCAATAAATAAATACATTTTTCAGCATCAAACTGGACGATCGCTCCAAGATGCTGCGAACGGCCACGACTTCGCACTATGGGAACGGAGCGACGCCCACGATGTTCTGATCGTTGATCAATAATGTATCTTGTATTCTTAGGAGGCGTGGAACTACTAATGACACGGGTGTTTTTTCGCGATGTGAATCGATTTTGAAGCATAACTGTCGATAAATTTGTATTTTATCGTAATTCGCTCGAGACTCGAATTGGGACAGACCAAAGAACCATTGTAGATGTCGATGATCTGTCAATAATTGCTCATTGTCATGCTTTTAGAGTGATCTCTCGCATTTCGCAATGCTTTCTTGTCAGGTAAGCGAGAACAGATCACAGTGAGGTTTCCGGAGCAATCGTCTCTGTCTCTCATTTTCCCGTACTCTCTCGCTACTCTGACAGACGAGAGAACATTTCGAAATGAGAGAGACAGACGATTGCTCGGTAGCCGCTATATTGATGGTGATGATCTACCTATTGTCATGCTCCTCTGAATTACTCAAAACTGCCACCGCCGAACTTTTTGCCCCTCCATAATTGAACTATTACTCGCTCCCTCTAAACGGTGATCCCACTCTCTTCATTTTGCCTGATCTCTCCTAGGTCAGAGACTCTTGAATCACCTCGCGTCCCTCAAATGCCGCTTTCCACCTATCGCCGGCAATTATCAAGTCCTTTTTCTCCTCTTTTTCTTTGCGCTCTCTCACTTTTGCGTGCTCTCTCGCCTTTTCGACTCAAAGTCAGCCAAATCTCCCACTGAAATCTATCGAGTTCCGCCGCTATAATAGTCGTGACCCGAGAAGGGGTAAGTGAGCGAGAGAGTGCGATTTCTCTAACTCTCTCCTTTTCTCATGATCTATCGCGCTCTCTGACCGACTAGAGATCAAAAGGAAAGAGAGAGACAGTTTAGGGGAACCCAACTGTGTAATAGAGAGTCGATGTTTGGCCGCCCAGGCACCGCCCACTTTTTCGCAGTTTTCATCTATCCGTTTTAGGAGCCGCCATTTCTTCTCGAAACCGTGCGTTAGTCATACCGCTTGTTTGTTAGAAGTCTGGTCAGACAGTGCGAGAGAGCGTGCGGAATGGAGAGATCCAGACATTTCTAGAAAATTCAGCGGATAAGTCACCAGGTTGCCTTTTCAAGACAAGCTGGTGCTATTATTCTTCTTCTTCCTGTCTCTGTGACTCATCCCTTATTTTCAATGGAAAAAAGTGGTTATAAGGGGCAGCTTGCTTGTTTTCGGCAGTTGATCTGGCGCTTACTCCCCTGTCCTCATCTTCACTACTTCTTCGCGATCTCTCGTCTTGGAACCTTGAATGACTTCCTTCGTCTCTCCAATATTACCATTCGTTATTTAGCTGTCTTTTTTGTATTTTTGTATACCCCTCTCAACTATAGGATCAATTCAGCTCGTTTCTCCGTGATTTGTTTTTATTTTCAAATAATTTAATTATTAATTAACAATTAAAGGATGCTCTTCCGTTCGTTCGCCGTGCTCTGCATGCTAGCGCTCGCCCTCGAGGCCAAGATGCAGAACGTCACCGTCAAGGTTTGATCTTTGGTCTTTGGTCTTTGATCTTTGATCTCTGACCTTGATTTCACGATACCCAAAGATCCCTATCATCTTCTACATGAGGACATTTTTTTGGCAAGATTGATATGGGGGAAGTGAAATGTTTCAATGGAATCAGATCAAGTGTGTTTCACATCTTCCTCAAAATGTCAAGAGCAGGCGATCTGAGATTCTTCGTTACTTTTCTTCTCATAAAATAATCAATAAATTCCAGGGAACGACGATCTGCCACAAGCGCCGTGTCGCCGGCGTTCTCGTGCAGGTAATTAGATTAATTATCTAATTGGTTATTAATTACCAATTAATAATTAATATTAATTAAGCTCTATGAGCGCGACACCTTCGACCCCAACGACCTGCTCAAGGAGGTCAGATCGGACTCCAACGGAGACTTCACCGTGAGCGGAGGTGGGCTTGTTATTGTTATTGTTATTGTTGTTTGTTATTGTTTAGCAGTGGAAGCCCCGTCCTTGAATGGACATCTCATTTAATGTAATGAATGACGTTGAATGACGAAATGGTTGCATTTCCTCACTGCTAAAGACGCAACTCTTCTCTTCCGTCGGTGATAGTAACTAGTGTTTCACTATCTCTCTCTCACTCGAATCCCGTTCTCGAGTATGAAGTGTCGAGAGAAGTGAAGAGTAGTTCCCGTTCGATCATTGATAAGGGATCACCTTGAGATCACTGGCGGAAGTGGGGGAAAGAATTTGGATCTTCTACTCATTTTAGTTGATTGAAATAATGAGAAAGAAACATCCCTAATTGCAAAAAAATGACGGGATTCACATACTAGAGTATTACTTCGGGAGGAAATAATTGATAATATAAAAATTGTTAAATCTAATTTCTCTCAGGCGAGGACGAGATCGGAGACATCGAGCCCTTCATCAGAATCACGCACGAGTGCGACGCCAAGCCCGTGAGTTTCTCTCATTTTTGTCCAGAATCTTCCCCTTTTCTCCGATTTTCGAAACTTTTCTACACACCCTCTTTTACTCAACAAGTGATGTTAGAGTTAATTAATTTGATAGTTTGAAAATATACGAACGATGTTTACCGGCTGGCAATCAGGTTTGATGTCTACCAGACATCATCCAAAGTTGAAAAGTTGAAAACACGAGATCAAACACACTTCTTAATCGAAAATTCTCCATTTTTATTTATTTATTTTTAATTAATAAAATGAAATAACAAATAAATTGCAGAACTGCGAGCGCATCGCCGAGTACGACGTGCCTAAGACCAAGATCGGCTCGACCTACGACATGACGTAATTAGCTTAATTAGCTTAATTAACTAATTAACTAATTAACAAAATTAAGGTACGTCCCCATGAACATCGCGGTCGTCGGCGAGAAGTCCAAGTGCAAGAAGAACTAAGGGATCATAGATTAAAGATCAAAGATCAATCTCTCACTTCAATAATGACATGTGTATTATATCCACACAACAACCTTTTGTATAGGTACCGCATGATAAACTGGGATTTTTATCTTGTTTATCGTTTTCAATGAAGTAAGCCAATCACACGAGTATATTTTTCAATCCCCAATTTTTAATGATTTTTCAATCCTCAAGTATACTTCTTGGACAGTTAAGTGTGGGAAGTGTGTTATCGATAACGTTACTTTTTCTGTATTATTCCTCAAATTCCGAGACTTTTCTTATGCAGCAATTTCTTCTATTCTGATGATGAATCACATGGCTGAATCATATCTCCCTAGAAAATGGTGAATATTGGAGGAGATGCGCATTCCATAATTGTTCTTCCCCTCGAAACTTTTCCAATCCAATTCCAATTTTTTTGCCCCGCCTATGGAACTTTCTCCCTATTCTGAACGAATACGGTGGCAAAAAAGATAGATGATCCCTACTCTTCCCCCACTTCCGCCACTTTAATGTCTGAATTTCGCTCTAGAATGCGTCTAGGAGCGTCCGCTGTTCTATCCATTCTCGTTGTCTGCACAATGGCAAAGATGCCACAGTCAAGGTTAGTAGATTCACCAGTTTTTAAGGGAACAATCGTAATCGCCGCAATCAAAAATATCAGGGAACCGTGATTTGCAACAAACACCGAGCGATCGGTCTCTCCATCGAGGTAAAAGGATATATTGAAAAATTCGCTGACATTATTCATCTTAGTTGTGGGAGTATGATCGTATCGATCCTAACGATCTCCTGGCGGAAACGAAATCGAGCGATCAAGGAGAATTTGTTCTGAGTGGAGGTTAATAAGTAGGGATGGCTTTGCAAGAAATGGTCTCTTCATTTCGCGTATTCTCTCACCGGTCAGAGAGGCCAGAGAGCGTGCAGAATGAAGAGAATCATTTCTTACCAAGCCATCCCTAGTAATAAGTACCTTGAATTGTCACCGAAACTAAAGTTGTAAACCCAGCTTCGTTTCAATTATTTATTCAATATTTTTTAAAGGTGAAGACGAATTCGGCAGCATCGAGCCGTTTATCCGTATCACTCATTCCTGCGGTGTCCCTAGCGTAAATTTGCACAGTGCTTCTCCTTATTCCGCCAATTTGTTCACATTTTATTCCTTGCTTGAACAAATGTGATAGCATTTTAAAGATACAATCATAATAATTTTAGAACTGCAAGCGAATCACGGAATACGATGTTCCGAAGGAGAAACTCGACTCCGAGTATGACATGACGTGAGTATCCGAAAAGGAGTATCACAAATAATAGGCATTTGCAGATACATCGCCTTGGATATCTACGGAGCGAGAGATCAAACTGAATGCACAAACTAAAGGCGAAATTACTCACTGTATGCGATAAAATGACTTCTCATGTCTGTTAACCTTTCTTTTTTTCTCGACTAATGATTCATCTCTCATTCACTCCCCGATTGCTTCTCAAACAAGAAAAGGACACTTACTGGTCGCTCCTTTCTCTGTTAGGAATGTCTAATCTCGCTCTCTGTCTCTCCTCATTTCATAGCCAACTCACTCTACTTGTCGGAAAAAAGCGTGTCAAATGTAGAGATTCTCGAATGCTCTGGATATTTTCGTTTCACAAGATCTATTGCACTGTCTGATTCGTGTCTTTCGCAATCGAAAGAGTCCCAGATGAAGAAGTATTCTATGATACATGCGTGTTCTCTCTTTCTCCGTTTGTCAACAAGAAAGGGTTGTGTGACCACTAGTAGTCACACATTGACCGTTCGTCAAACACGAACCATCGCAGTTTTCAAGACTAACGTTGTATTTAGAAGGGTTTACTCAATGCTTTGGAGTAAGGGAATCTAGCTCGGTAACCCAGCAATAGACTAACAGGAAATAACAAAAAAACGCATTCCCTCGACCGTTCGTCAAACAAGGACGTTAGGAACTTCCTAAACTACTAATCGTTCGAAAAAGTTCGAGAGTTCACATCTAACTCTGTCTCTTTCTCGACCATGTTCATATCTCGGGAATCAATCAAGTTCCTTTACTTCTCTTCACAAAGCAGCGCAAAGATACACAACCGAGATTAGAAAATAAATGTCAGGGTGACATCATACAACATTCCTTTGGAGTACAATGGGGGATCTAGCCGTGTGGTTCGTGAACTATATTCGTATCATTATCACTTGGTATTGTGGAAGGCTTTGGAATCTACCGTATCAATGACTAGATTTCAGGCGGGAAAACTGATTATGTGGGAAAGTTCGAGCGAAATGTTGGAGAAATTTGGTCGGATAAATAACTGTACAATGGCGCTGTACAAGGGGTGGGTACAAACAGGGTGGACTCGTGATGACGTCATAATTTGGAGTTTATTTCTTCCACCAATCAGAATTCGTCCTCGGACTCGCTGTCCAGCAGGCCCCCGTTGCCGCGCCCGCCGCCCGACTGGGAGGGCTGCAATAAATATGATATTTACAATATTTTTGTCCGATCTACAGTGACATGTCGTCTACCGTACACCTCAATCCGCGATATTAAATCAGTTCGTGGTCATCTATAAGCCACCTTACCTTTCTCTCTATCCTGCGTATACCGTCACTGTTCTCCCCTACCCAACCGTACTCAAATTCAGTCCCCGATCAACCACAATCCACCGTACCCCTCTCGTCTCCCGCCTCCTCTCTGGCGGTGAGAACTCGGCCGCGTCCTCCATCTGTTGCTCATGAAGCGGCTTGTACCGGTTGTCCGTGGCCATGGCCCAGGTGGGGTCCTGAGGAGAAAATTAAGTGAATTTGTTGATGAGTTGCATCTATTGCCCAATCGAAGAGCCAAACACTGCATTCGATTGCTCAAAGTTACTTGCTGGCAGAAGCAGGAGCTGACTATCAGAGATCAAAGATCAGCTTACAAACTTCAAAGATAAAACTACAAACCTCCATGATCACCGTCCGCCTCCACGCATAGGCGAAGAATAGACCGACGATCGCCACGGAAGGGACGACGAAGAAGAGGAAGCCGAGCGAGTCCTGTAGAGAAAGTGATTAGAATGAGGGAGAAACCGCGACGCGACCGCGACGCATCACCATTTTATTTGATTCAAATTGCTTCGTTTAATGACTAGGGACAACTATGAAACCCGGTGTAGAAGAGGAAGCCCAGCGAGTCCTGTAGAGAAAATGATTAGAAATGGTGAAAACCGCGACGCGACCGCGCCGCGTCTGTTTTAATTTGACATAATGTGGCGAAGAAGAGGAAGGAATTGTATTAGAAGGGAGAAAATTGCGGCGCGTTTGATGCTTAGTCACAAATATGTGGTTATTCAACTGACTGACGCTCCCAAATCGATGATAAAGGCAAAACCAAGAGCGTTAGCGGAACTATGAAACCTAACGCGAGAAATTTCGTGATTTTTGAAAAAAACCGCAAAAAAAGTTTTTGGGAAATTACAAATTTATCGTTAATGACTTAGCGTTTCTTCTTACTCAGCGCATCTTGATGCTCTACTCTGCTGCTTCTGTAAAATTTACATCATACACTAATAACTTCATTCCGTTCTATTATAATACTTTCGGCTTGCGCTAATCGGCTAGCATACCCCTCTCTCTTCTTCCGTAAGACACTCACCACTGCAGCAGGAGGCTGGTAGAAGCCCCGAAGCCCCATATCCTATCAGAACACTCATTTTGCGATACTCACCTACCGTAAGCTTGTAAATTAAATATACCGTACTCACCACGGCAGCCGGGGGCTGGTAGAAGCCGCGCGTCGCCGGGTTGATCATCGACGTCTCGCCGTCGGTCTTGAGAGCCCTGGAAATACTTTTTTTCTTATTTCGAATATAACGGTTAAAATGTTTCACTCTGATTATAAATACGCTAGAATTCGCTCTGAGCGATAAGTTTCAGCTAGACGAGCAATAAAAATTAGTCAGATCTCAATAACTAGATACCATACTCACTTCCCAACGATGTCCATGCTGCCTTGATTCGGAGCGGCCTTTGCCTTCAGCAACTTGGCCATGAGCCCGTACAGGTCGATGTTCTCCGGGATCTCCGTGAACTGGAATGGGGTTAATTCACTATTTCACAACGATCAACAGGAAATGGAAGCCTGCCTTACGATAAAAACCCCATAATCAGGTCACATTCCAGTAACAAAACAAGGTTCAGGCCTTTAAATAGCTAAAGTACGCGTTGATGTTCTCCGGGATTTCCGAGTACTGAAATTTATTTTTATTTTTTGCTGCAAAAAACACTTTTTTTAGTTTTCAGAGCCGATATCCGCAGTCTATCAAAGCCTTCTAATCGGCAATGAAGAAGAGAAGGCTGTGAAACATAACTGACGCATCAAAAAGCAATCCGTCTTGCCGTCTTCCCTCTCCCAAACGACGGTCCGCCGAACTAGTATTCATTGCCGTATTCATTACCGTGACCCAGTAATCAAGACTACCGTAACCCTACCGTACCTTCTTCCCTCTGCCAAACGACGGTCCGCCCAGCACCAATAGCGCACGCATCTCCGATTCCACCGGGTCCATGCCTGAATTATTGTTATTAATTAATAGTTAATTAGTTAGCTAATTAAAATAATTCAATTACCGTGCGTGGACGAGTGGAAGGGGTTGGCCTTGAGGTGGGGGCCGTACCTGGAGAATATGAATTGTAGAGGTAAGCTAGGAAACAGTGACACTTCTGTGTTTCAGACAGCCTACGAGTAAAGATCGCGCTAGCCCTGCCAATTAAACCTTGGCACCGTTGCAATACAAACCACTCTACAGCGTCTCAATTTTAACGTCCCTTACCTTACCCCAATAAAATCAATAAATCAATCAACTCACTGCTCCCTCAGTTTCTTGTCCGTGCAATTCAACGAGGTGGTCCAGCCCAGCTTCGGCTCGAACACGATCCGGCCCACCCGAGAGGAGTTCGAGTAGTGGAAGCGAGGTGGGAGGTCCTGCAAGGTCACGGTAAGTGAGTTCGATGGGTCAGAGCCGTGAATTCTTCAAATACACATTCACGCCCAGCACCACTCAATCACGGCCCTGGCCATATCTTACAGTAATCCTTAGCGAAAGTATCCCTCTGCCCAAATCTACCGAATCCTGATTGACCAAAGCTACCGTAATCTAACCGACCAGATCTACCGTAACGAACCTTCTTCAGGTACACATTCACGCCCAGCTTCTTGTCCTTCACGGCTCTAGTCAGATTCGCATACGCAGCAGCCTCGAACTCTTCCGAGAGCGGATAGAGCATGTGGTCGCCTACTTCGAAGTCCTTGCCGACCTGAGAGATGCTTGCGTCATCATTAGGTAATTTATTTAAAAAAGGTTTTTTCTGTATTGCAGGGGCACCAATTGTTCATTAGCAAAGAGTATTTTCTAAGTGGTTACGCAATGTTTGATAAATAATGAAACAAATAAAAATGTTATGAATTTGAAGCTAATCTCACCTCGCCAGTGACATATTCCGGCACGCACATCACATGGTCCGCTCCCTGGATCTCCGAGTGGCCGTGGTCGGCGGTGAGAATGATATCCGTCGTGTCGAGTAGGCCTGGAAGAGCCGTCTTTTAGGGGAGAGCCGTCTTTTAGGGCAGAGCGTGGGAATAGGACCTTGAACCGGGACAGGAACCGGATATTAGGGAGCCATTCTCACCCCTGTCCGCCAGCCGCTTGACGATGTAGCGGAAGAGCTTGTCGAGCTCCTCGACCTGTAATTAATTATTAATTTTAAATTCAAAATTAGCGTTTAAATTGTATTTTGAAATGCGTCAACGCGTGTAAAATAACGTCGGATACGTAAACACGGCAGTGGTTCGATGATTCTATTGGTTCAAAGTGTTTGCTTGGTGCATTTGTCAACGCTGTCAGGTGCGAAGAACAACAAAACAAATTTCTTACAACCGTTATACTTCAGGCAATGGTTTCACAGATGATTGATACTCGACCAATCATTCGATTCAAAAGTTAAAATACTCATAATCCACCCACCTTCTTCCTCAGCCTCCCCTCAAAGAAGAAGCCGTACGTATGCAGCGTGTGGTCCGGCTCGGCGACGTACCTGAAACGGGAGAACAGAGTAACAAGGCCTAGAGCCGGGAAATGCTTCTCAGCAATCGGGATCCGGCAATTAGGCTCCGCAGTGTGGCAAGGCCCTTATTTTTCACCGGCTGCCACCAGCTTCTCCACCACATCACCCCCTATTCCTAGCCTAGAGCCGGGAAATGCTCCTCAGCAATCGGAATCCGGCAAATAGACTCACAGCGTGGCTAGGGTGCTCTTCTCATCGGCGGCTAGCATCTCCATCACCTATCCCTTTTTTCTAGCCTAGAGCCGGGAAATGCTTCTCAGCAATCTGGAACCGGCAAATAGACTCACAGCGTGGCCAGGGTGTTCTTCTCATCTACTGCCAGCTTCTCAACAACCTCATCGACGTCGGCCATCCAGGCGGTCAGGTCGCCGTACGTGTTCCACTCCCTGGAAAGATACGGAATAAGGAGGGGGGGGGGGGGTATCGAAACTCCTATGATTTATGTTTCACTAATCCCATTACAGCCGATCGCTGTACGCACCAATAATGAGTGGTTGTTGCCACTGATAAAATACAAATTAGCTTGCCGATAATTAAAAAAAACAAATTATTTCTAATAATGCCCTCATCACATGAGAAAGCGCACTTGCTTGCAGTGCATGACCACCTACCTCTCTACTAGATAACCGGGAAATGCTCCTCAGAAACGGGGAACCGGCGATTAGGCCACTCACTTGCTCCAACTCGCAGTTCCCGGCTCGCCCTTCCACACGGCATTGCCCGCCGGCCAGTACATCACCACCGACCGGCCGCCCGTCTTCTGATTCGTGATCCAGATGGGCTCGCCACCGTACCTGAAGATTTATTGATTTATTGAGATACGGTTGCAGTGTACTATCGCGATTAACGGTATCTCAGGGACACGGTAATTGAAAGGTACGGTAGCTCAAGGATACGGTAAGATACGGTAACTGACCACTGCTCGGTGAGGCTGTCGTTGACGACGCCCTGTCGCTTCGTCATGTTGAAGAGGTCGTAGCTGGAATTATTGATTGATTGCGTCATTCTTAGCCAATTCGTGCAATCGCCTGTTGTTCCTACCCGTAGATCACACTGGGGAATAAATATGTAATCCCTTTTCCCGGTGCATTGGACATAAAATACTAACTCAACGCTGCGTTCGTCGAATAAAATAATAAAAATAAAAAATAAATAAAAACGCACTGCTCCTTGGTGTCCGGGTCGTAGAAGTAGTTGCTGACAATGCCGTGGCCGTCCTCTCTGGAATGTTTGAAGATAACCAGACGATAGGTTCTATGTTTCAGCGTAATTCAAAAATGTAACTTAAAATTCAGATTCAATGAATGTTGAATATGAGTTTGGTAGACCAAGTAAAGTGAGAGTGCTTCAACTTCGTCCTCCTAGCAAAAAAAGTCCCTCACCTCAGCCCTGTGATGATCGAGAGGTGGTTGGGCGCCGTGTAGGTGACGTACTGCAATTAATAATTATTATTAATTATTTTATTTTCTAATTTCGAAAATGCCTCGACTCCGAGCCTCGTTTCATTGATCCCTCTGGCAAACAAGCGCCATTTCTGTTCATTTTCAAGGAATCTAGTGATTGTTTCATAGCTTATCAGTTATGTTTCCGAGACATTTTTGTGTTTCTCACTGCCTGCTGTTTCATTGTTTCCTTGGACAAATCAGCACCATTTTCTGACCAATTCTGAGAATCTAGCGCTGGCGGCGATGCTTTCGGGGCTTATCATCCGTATCTCTGAACCACTCCGCAATTTGCAACTCTTGAAACCCCTTATCAGAAAAAGAAAGCAAGCAATCGCAAAGCAACATTCAAGGAAGCCTAATCGACTCAGAATCTAAGAATCGCTTGAGAAGTTCAAATCATTCCAACAAATCGATACTTTGGGATAGCATGTACTGGATAACTCATCGCTAATTTGATTAGACGGGGAAATGAAAGTGAAGTATGCATATCATCTCTAGACATGGTCAGAGAGGCGAGAGAGCGGGGAAATTGAAGAGAGTCTGTCAAATAGAAAGTGAATACTCACTTGCGACTGCAGCCCGTTGGTGAACCACGTGCCGTTCTGTGCCCACTCGTTGATGAAGGGGGCCTGGAAATAATTTATTTTAATTAAAAACACATTAATTAGCTAATTAATTAACTAAAACAACTACTAACCGTGGTGGCATTCAGCAGGTCGTATCTGAAGCCGTCGAACGACAGCAGCAGCACCCTCTTCGATTCTGCGGCTGCTGCAGGTGCTGCAGAGGAGACTAAGAGCAGCGAGACCAGCGGTGCCCACCGCATTGCTGGGCTGGAATGAGCGGGAATGAGGGAGAAAGAGGAGGAAATGGGGCTAAAATTGAGTAAAAAGTAGGTTAAAATAGGAATGAAACGACGTCCGACCGCATTGCTGGACTGGAATGAGGGGGAATGAGGGATTTGAGAGGGAATTTGGTAAAAATTGAGTGAAGAATAGGCAAATTGAGTCAAATTCAAGGGAATGAAATGAAAAGATTTGATTAATCCTGAAGAACGTGGGCATTTTCACTCGATCAAAATTGTGGTGAATGCTCGGATAGTTTGGGAAACGATTAGAATCGATTCTTCAGTAGGTTTGCCAGCGCATCAACACCCAAAACGCCAGATAAGCTCTTCATTTGAACTCATAATTGAGAAGATGGGTGAATAAATGAGATAGGATCGATCCCGAACCGAAACAGGGTCTGCTGGCGAGGAAATGGAGTCAAAAAGACGGCAATGAAAGCGCTGAGCGAAGCATCAAATGACAAACGTGAAGAGTGTAGTGTGTAGTCTGGTGATCTGGCAAAGTGCCAAAGCGCCGATGCGTGCGCGTTTCTCTAGTCGTAAGTGCACATTAATCATCAATTGTCTCCGCCCCTTTCATTATTACAAAATGGTTTTTTAAAATATAGAGAGAAGTAATTGAGAAAAGTAAATTTCGTGAAGAGTCTCAATCTAGAATCCAAAATGCAGGGTAGGTCAACTGCAACAACAATGCATCTTTCAACGTCTTCGCAAACACGACCTCTCCTCTTACAAATGCATCATTTTTAGTAGTCCTTCTCCATTCATCCTTTTCTGCCATCTTTCCCCTCTGCCATCCCTCCTTTCCACGGGGACTAGGGCATCCTTCCATTTCGTCTCCCCCTTCTCCGGCTCCCTCCCGGGCTCCCAGAGAACAGCTCCTTCGTTAATGTCTGTCTCCATTGTATCTGCTCTCTGACAGGCTAGAGACAGTGAGAGAGCAGGCGAAAGGGGGAGTGTCTAGATGAGGGAGGAGAGAAGGGCAGAGACGCAGAGGATCTCCTCAGTCCCTTCATGGGACTCGTATCGACTATGGCAGGGGCGAGAGCGGCCAGACGACCAGGCATGCCTCGGGCATGAATTAACCGCTTCTTTTCCTGCGAAACCGTCAGGAAATTGTCTGACTCTCTCCAGTTTACGTGCTCTCTCGCTGTGTCTGGTCCTCAGACTTTCTAGCCCCCTTCTACATTAATTAGAAACCTACCCTTACATTGGATCTGCTTTACCTCTCTTTTCTTACCTTGTTATTGCCATATATCGAGCGCGTGCAGGTCGCTTGCTTTCGTTGAGAAATTGACGGACAATACCTCAGTCTCCCCTATTCGTGTCCTCTCTCGTTCTGTTTTATCCTCAGATCATTGTCTTCTACATCAATTACACCTACCCTGATAATGGACCTGCTTTACCAGTCGCATCTTACCTTGTTATTGCAACATCGAGCACGTGGAGGCGAATCTAGGCGAAAGAACGTGAGAAGGTTGTGCACAGGAAGTATCGAATTCGACACTTTTCTCGACCCCTTCATCTGACTCTCTCCGTTTTACATGCTCTCTAGCTTTTTCTGACTGCCAGAACATGAATCGAAGTTTCAATTTGACTTGTTTCTTTTGTTATCGAAGTCACTAATTGCACTACTTTATGCTTCCCTACCTCTTGGTTTCGAAAGATTCCAAATATTTTCTCACCCTGCTTGATTCATCTTTGATCTTTGGCTCACTGAATAATTCTTGTCTTTCCGCTCACATTCATTCAAGGAAACGTAGAAAATCGACCTTTTTCACATCTTCCCTTTTGCCTCAACGTCGTTTCATGGGACGGTCCCATCTCTCATCGTAAAGTGCGTAGCAACGAATTGGGTTCGCCTTTCTGAAATGGGGACAGACAGACTATGGAAATGGGATTCATCCCGTGCGGTCTGCCAATTAGGGACGTATCCATCCATCTATTTCAATCCTTCTCGAAATGATGCTGAAGAACTACATCTGCCCACTTTCCGATGGACTGTCTATCTTCAGTCATTCTCAATGAAAGAATGAGTGAAATGGAGAGAGAAAGGCCATGGAAATGAGATTCATGCCGTGAGGTCTGCCAATTATGGATGGATCCAGATGGAAGGAAGAGATGGACGAAGAAGGAAAAGATGGGGACATCTCTCACCCTTCTCCTCTTCTTTTCTTCTCGTCTCTACCAGTAATTGCTCTCGCATTTCTCTTGTTCTCTATTAGAAATACTAGCAGTCCTGCGCACACTCCGTGGTCAGACAGAGCGAGAGAGCAGCGGAAATTGAGAGATCACAGTTCTTCCAGGCTCTTTTTTATTCAACTCTTCTTTTCTTCCACCTAATCAGACAATCATTGCAACGGAGTGAGCTATTTCTCTCTCATTTCTTAGTTCTTCCCAATTCCTAGAAAGAGTAATAGATCGTTGAAAAAGAAGAGACCAAGGGTGTTTTCCTCCCGCTAGACGGTCTTTCTTCTTCAAGGAAAGAAGGAGAGTCTGCTTTTTTGCGTCTTGGAGATATTCTCCTTTGTGTCTGTTTCTGTCTGCCAGAGAGCATGGAAAGAGTCTGATTTTTCACGCCTTTGCGAGTCTGAAGTACTAGGAGACCTATTGTTCTCCGAGAAGCATGCATAATAACTTCCTTGGACTAGAAAGGGTGAAAAAGTCGGCCGTATTGCTGCTTTTTTGACGAGAAAATGAGTCCGGCCATTCAGCCGTTGCTATTTTAGGACAGCTCTTTGCACGGGATGTTTTCCTCTTTGAGCTAGAGCGCAAAGTGTTTACCCCAACAGATCACTGAATTTTCACCTCTAGCTCGCATTCTTTCTTGTTTGACTTAGGCTCCTAGTAAATTCTCGCACAGAATCTTAAGTCAGTGGTCTTTGAGTATCTCTTTATAAAAAAGCCTGGAATTCACGGTTTTCTTCCGTCACACGCTAGAAAATAAACCTATTCATCCCAAACGATTTCCGTATTCGTATTTTACCATTTCCCATTTCCATTTTAATTGGTTTTCCTCGCTGCTTCCTTATCGTTCGTCCCGGATGCCGTTCCGGTTTCTAATAGAATCTCATCCAGACAATTTAATAGAAGCTGTGAGAGATTACAGCTTACCACCCTTCCAAATAATCCATGTAAAATTGTCTAGACCTCTTCCCACGTCTCACTCCATCTCGAATTCCTTTGTCGCAATTCACTGCAACGAAAAAGTGGAGTAGGTCCATTTTGCAGATGCAACTCCTTCTTCAAGAATCAACAATTCTGTTCCTGCCTCTTCTATTCCTCTCCCCCATCACCTCTTTTATCGCGATTCGCGTGAAATAACGTGTCTTTCTGTAGTAAAAACTATTATCCTTCTGAATTCTCCACACATGATATCCTGCCTATTCTTCTCTCCCTGCCCCCCCCCCCTCGTTAGAATTCCTGCGTTTTCTTCGCGAAACATTGCTTGTCTCCAACAATAAGTGTCCACAAATGCATCCAATTGCAGATGCACTAACTCGGTTCTGAAGGGACTTCAAAGAGAATCAACGATGGTATTTCTACCCATCCTCCTGCTCGCCCTGCCTTCTCTGGTGCTGGCGAGGGAGTGCGACGCGAACGACTTCCTCTATGAGTACACGAGCTGTGGCGACCATGGAGAGAGGTGAGGTTGATCTTTGATCGTTGATCCTTGATCCTTGATCTCTCAGTAAAACCGTTGACTGCTCATAATCGAAATACCAAGAAAATGGCTGATCCCACAGTTTAAAAAAATCAGAATTGTGATTTGAGAGAGATGAGGTTGATCTTTGATCTTTGACCTCGGTTCTCCAATATCCTCTCCATCGAGGTTGATAATTCTCAAAAAGGGAACAATTTCTTGTGTTTCATCGCTTCTACAACAGTCGTAGAAGGAGAAGCGTAACAGTGGATTGTCGAATAGCGAGTGTGAAATATTCAAACAATGAATTCTCAGATGGCGCGTGGCCGTGCCCAAGTCGTCCTCTTCTCTCGACTGCACCGGCGGAGTGCCCGCGCCTCAGAAGGGACTGAACTGCTGTGAGTAATCTGATTTTATTATCGTGTCATCTTGCCAAAAATATGTTGCTTTTGGACAAATTTAGTTCAAATTCGTGCAAAACCAATGCTACAATAAGGAAAACAGCTCATGTCAGAGAGACTCAGAAGGAATTGAATTGTTGTGAGTGGGGACCTTGTGCTTCTTGTTAGTCCATCACAATAGTCCATCATTTCAGCTTTTTTCATTTTCTGTCACCTGTCAGGAACTCTATTATGTACATCGTTCGTGCGGGATGAAAAATCACCTAGGAGATTTTGACGTATACATTCACACCGATGTTAAAGTCATCGAAACAATCCTCTGACGCTTCTCCGAAATAACTTGTTTTTGCCGCTCATATCAGAGGCTGAAATAGAACGAATGAACGAAATTGTAGTGAAATTTTCTATCACATGAGGAGTTGTAGTCCTGTTTTTGCCAAGACAAAGATCTCGAGTTGAAGATTCGTGAAAAAAAGATACAATTATTAATAACTCATAATAGATAATATTATTATTCCAGCCTTCTCGTGCGGCGCCGGCAGCTACTTGGACATCGCCACGCAGACCTGCAGGGAGTGCACGGCTGGTGAGTAAATTGCATTACCGTTTAAGAATTTTTTTGGATGAGAGAACTGAACGGGATTATCGTAACGAGAGTTCGAGACCTTTGAGAGCTTCGTGAAACTCGTTTGAACCTCTTTGTCTCAATCTCAATTTCAATTCTTTCCTCAAGGATTCACCACCATTTCCAGGCTCGTACTCTCTCGGCGGTGGCATCCGCTTCGATGAGTTCACTAGGCTGCCGACAGGTTTGTACTTCCGGTTTTCGAAATCAGCGTCTCATCCTTTAATAAAATAATTTAGGCTTCACCGTCGAGAACATCGACGCGGCGCAAGACATTCTGATGGACACTTCCACCAATGGGCAGGAGAGCCGCGTCGCTTGCCCCGCGGAGTGAGGATTTCCGTTATTCTTAGAACGAAAATATTGGAACAGTTGAATTAGAAATTCTTAGAGTTACTTAGAATAATTTAGTCGTATCGTGCTGTTGAACTTGCTCAAGAAAGCCAAGTCACGTGCCCGGCGGAGTGAGTAAATCTGAATGACAATCTAGATGCGCTTGGCGCAACCTTAGTCGAATACTGAACGCTCGCCGCTGAGTTTGAACTGTTTTTGATTGTTCACAGCGTTGTTGCAAATGAAGCAGAGCTAGAATACGTTTCACGATGACGTTTAAAAGAGTGAGTGACAATGGTTGACCGTAGCATTTGAAAGCAAGCAAATAATTTTAATGAGATACCTCTGGCCTTCCCAGGATTCGTTGCCATTGCTAACAGGCGAGGGGTTGGCACAGCAAGCCTTGCGTGGAAAAACTATCTACATTTATCCTTCACCTTTTCTTAGAAAAAAAATCATCAGAACCGGCTGGATCGTGCGCAACACGGAGCTGCTCTACATCCCGTCGCCCTGCCTCTCCAAGCTATCGTTCACGGCCAATCTTGTTCGACCAGGTACGATTTGCCGGTTACGGCTCTGAAAATAGCTACTATCCGGCTCTGCAAAAACCAGGCTGCCGGAAAATCTCGGAACCGGCAATTAACCCGTTGAAACAAGGTATTGACAGGCTACATCGAGTACACGTACCGCATAGTCAACGTGTGCTCAAAATTAAATCCAGGGCCGGAAAATAGCAGGGCCGGAGAATGTTAAAAACCAGGAAATGCGAATTTAGGCTATATCGAGTACACCTATCGCATGCCGACGAATACGCGGGGCGTCTCGCTCAGTGCAGTGGTGAAAAACGAGCAGTGTCAGAGCTATCGGTGAGTCGTGAGTCAGTTTGCGATTGATGGCTAGCTTTGGAATACGGTAGCGTATCCTGGGGCCGGTTCCTAGGATTATTTTGGGAACGGAGAACAGTGCCAGAGTTGAATCGTGAGTCAAAGTATGAGTAGAATACGAAAGCATTGAACTATTCATTTTTATTAGACGCTAACGCAACGAAATGAAACTATACTCCATACCTCACTCCCATGATTAGAGATGAGTGAAACATATCTAAAAGCAAAATGGCTCTCGGAGAAGCGAGAGGGCATGCAAAGTGAGTGAGAGTCCGACCCATATTCCCACTAATCAGACCAATTTTGCAGTGACGAGGTGCGCAATCTGCTCTCCGGCCTGGCCTCGGAAGGGAAATCATCACGGAAGGAAGAGCAGCAAGGAGGGAATGGAGAGTGGCAGAAGTGAGTTATCCGTTTCTCTTCAAATATTCTCTGCGCTTTCCTATCCAGTAGTTGCACCTTCTTCCGAATAATGTTAGAGTAATGGGTTTTGTAATTGTTTGAGAGCATGGGGAGCAGCAGAACGGTGATGGAGAGTGGCAGAAGTTACTCTCAAGCATAATATTGTGCGCCCGCTCTCGCTTCTCTATAGACTAGGTAGACGTACTTTATTGTTAGTGCATCTATGAGAGCGCAAGCAAGAGCAGCAAGGAGGGAATGGAGAGTGGCAGAAGTGAGTATCGATATTATGAATAATTTTCACTTCTATGCTCTCTAGAAGCAATTTTTCATAGAATGGTGTTATTGCTTGTGCTAGTGGGGCTGATAATAGAAATAGCGCAAGGAAGAGCAGCAAGGAGGGAAGGAGTGGCAGAAGTGAGGGCGACAACATTAATTTAGCAAATGTGGTACATACACGAAAGGGGGACGGGCACACTGACAAAATAGGAGAAAAACGCGAAAGATGTGTCGAAATCATGCATTTTATTATTTTTGGAGGAGGAGGTAGAGGAGGATTTAGAATCATCGGTGAAACATATTCGAAGGAGTCGAACAACTTTAATTTCGAAAAAAAATTTAAAAACACAAATTGAAGGAAACGCCTCGAACTCCGTACCGGGCCCAACGTCATCTCGTGGACTGTAACTAACTCGAGGGATTCTGTGGGAGGAGGAGCCATTGTGATGGCCAGGATTGATGTTGTCGGTGGGTTATTTTCACTGCTATTATTGTCATGCTCATGACATCGGGTAGGGCATACATTTGAATGCTCGTGCTATGGGGATTGAACGCTATGGGCACAATTGTGCGGGTGAGGATTGATGTCGTTGGTAGATAGTTACGTCGTACTGGTCCTCATATAGAGTTAGCCAGTTGATCAACACAACGGGCTAGGCTTTTTAAGGGAAAGGTGTTTACAAATATAAATTCTACTGGTAATCCCACCAATAATCACAGGCATCGCCTTCACTCGTTCCTGCACGCCCTGTCCCGCGGGCACCTACAGTGAACGGGGAGCGGCAGAGTGCAAACCGTGTAGTTCGGGTGAGTACAGGAAACTGAAACATAAAATATTAGCCATTTTCCATCCAAAAAGTATTTGAGAAAATCGATCTAATCAATAATCGATTCAGGCTACTTCTCCACCAAGGGCAGCTCTAGTGAAAATGATAGCTATGAAACATGAGATCAATTCGATTGTCTTAGACTAGTGTAGCCTAATTAAACGATAGTGTGGAGTACGGTAGTACGTGTAAAATCGATAATCACTCGCCTCCTCAGGCTACTTCTCCACCAAGGGCAGCTCGGAGTGCGGCGTGTGCCCGCTGTCTCAGTACTCGGGTACCTTTTTTGTTATATATTTTTTATTAATTTATTTTTTCTAAATCACCGAAATCCGACGACACATTGCTATTGAATAGTTTTCACGAACAGTTCACGAATCAGTGAAGCATATCTGATTGTTACTGTAATCATACATTATCACCAACCTTTTAGTTGCACACTGCGTACAGCAAAGATCATCTTATTTGTGAGCTCATATTGACGTTGCTCACACTTGTCTCTGCAGGTCCCAAATCGGAGCGGTGCTTCGATCGCCCGGCCTGCAAGCAGACTGATTTCTACCCAGTGACTGAGCCCTGTGTGAACGGAAAGACGAAGAGGACGTACAAGAAGGTAATGCGAGGCTTTTATCGGGTTTGATCCTAATATTCTGGTAGTGAGTGGGCGAAGAAACTAGATAGGTTAGTAAGTATTGGCTTCTACTCAGTGACTGAATGGCGTTTTATAAATGATCGATCTCTAAACATTTCAAAATGAGGCGTAATAATCACAGAACCATTGCAGGTGCTCCCCGCCGTGTGCAACGAGAACGCGCCCGGTGCTGCCAAGGTAGGTGATCTACAAATTCTATTTTTCCTTATCTGAAATATGTTTTGTTTTCAGATTTTTAAGCACAGAATATCACGTTGTGAAAGATTTCTTCGGCACTTTTTTCTCACATCCAATTTGTATATGCTTCAACAACCATTCATTAGATTGTAAGGGCAGCGAACTGCAGTGAATAGGGCGTAGAGAAGTCAGAAAAAATTCAAAAAGTAACGTGGTAATTTTAACTTATTGCCTCTTCCAGCAACCAGCCGATGAGCCCGAGCACGCCTGTCCCGCATGCAATCCTGGCATGGCCGTGAACCCGGCGGGAATATGCGAATTCTGCCCGAAGGGACAGTGGAGCGATGGGAATGGTTAGATTTCGGACTAGAAAAAGCTTGAGAAACGCTTCCCGAGATCGGTTGAGTTTCAGAGATGATTCAACTGCATTGATTCTTTTAAAATTCAATCGCTCGAGGTTACTTCCGTTAAATAATTCATAATTTGTGCAAATTCAGGCTGCAAGAAGTGCGCGGACAACTCGCAGCCCGTCTACGGCTATCAGTTCGTGCAGTGGAACAGTCTACCGCCCCATGTAGAGACGAGATGCGAGTTTGTTGCTGATGGTAAGTTATCAGGATCAGAGACTTGGGTTTGGCGGTCACAAAAATGACAACATTTTTACATTTTGTGAGAATGGTGAAAGAATTGTGAGTTGTAAGAAATAGAATGGAAAATTGGTTGCAAGGTACATTTCAGACGGCCTCGCCGCCTGTGATATCGGCCAATCGTGGATCCCCAATGGAGAGGCCATCGTCACTGCTCCGTCTCTGCAGAGAGGAATCGCGTTCGAGATGACGTTGGGCATTGAGCAAGGTTTTTTGCGATTTTTTCAATAAGTAGAGGGAGATGGCTTTAAATATCCTAGAAAAAATAAAACTCTCCGCAGGTTTCCACAACCCGCAGCTGCCCACGGACCTGGTCGCTTCGCAGCAGAACCCGATTGGTGAGGACGTTCAAGCTAAACCTTTCAAAAGCTGAGATGGCTTCCTGAATGGAGAAACATTGGCTCGAAATTTCCATTAAGATTACCTGGCTCTTGCCGTTGTAATGGAGACTTGAGAAGATGTCAATGGTGATTTCTTTTCAATCGATAATCTGCTCCTTCTCAGGCACGATCACTGTCGTGTTCGACACGCGCTGCGCGGATGAGAGCTGCAGCTTCTACTTTATTGAGGTTCAGCATTTCGAAATTATTCACTATTTTTTTACGATACCAATCCGTCGACGAATTGGTCTAGTCCATTTCTAAACAAAGTTATATTCGATGTGAAACATACCAATAACAGATGATTCTGAGACGGATAAAAATTGTGAGAACGATAAAAATCGAAAAATTGATCCGCAGGACATCGGCACCGACCCCGCCTCCTCCTTCTACCGCTTCCTCGGATCGTTCAACGGCACGCAGCCGAAGAGGTCTGTGTTGTTGTTGTTGTTGTTGTTGTTGTTTAGAGCTAATGAAAAACAACAACAATAATAATAATTCAAGAGTCCTCACGCACGCGATCACGCGGAAGGGCCCGACGCGGTTCATGGTGAGAATGTTTTCGAATATGTTTCATTTTCCTTTCTTGAAGTCGCGATCAGATCGAAGCTCAGTTTTCCGTGAGCGTGGATTAAAAAAGCAAACTATAACTGATTGACGATAGTATTTCATTTATTCCAGTTCGTCTTCGTCCGCTCGGGCGCCTCTTCTCTAGATGACAACATCTACGACCAAGCGAGGATCTTCTCCATCAATGTGACAAATGTCGGCAAGGACCGGGCAGGAAAGCAGGTACGTCCATCTTTTTCATTGGGGTATACTCGTAGTTCACAAATGTGGTCTTTCTTGACAGTAGATCACTAGAGGCCGTCCTTCGAAAAACTTATCGGATCTTTCCATTTTACCTCCAAATTTAGCCAATTATTTGTCTCTTGCAGGGCGGCGGCGCGGCCCAGTGCACGCCCTGCGCCCTCGGCGGCAACTGTGCGGCATGCGAGAACGGTCACTACCTGGACGAGACGGTGCGTCTATTTGCCGGTTTCCGGACTTTCCGGCTCCGGCCCCGGCTCCGGCTCAAATCCATCATTTCCAGTCCCGCCACTGCACCGCCTGCCCGCCTCGGTCCTACTCGAACATCTCGTCATCGAGGGTGGGCGTGTCGTCCTGCGTGCTGTGCGGACCGGGCCTGGACAGTGACGGAACGCAGGTGAGGGCCGGGGAATGGACCGGGGATTAAAATTCGGATCTGGCTATGGTTATGGTAGCTCTGGCCTAGATAGTGACGGAACGCAGGTGAGAGCCGGGGATTAAAATTCGGTTCTGGCTATGGTTATGGTAGCTCTGGCCTAGATAGTGGCGGAACGCAGGTGAGAGCCGGGAATAGACCGGGTATTAAAATACGGCTCTGGCTATGGTTATGGTAGCTCTGGCCTAG
>LS560446.1:123558-140383 GCA_900490775.1 Pristionchus maxplancki | reverse complement strand
TCAGAAAATCACACTTTTGTTCTGCGGTATTCGGTATTCCCAGACCTGTACCATAATATCGGCCACCCGACCGCTCCGCACCGGCGCATCAGCCAGGAATGAGTTTCAATATTTCGAAATGTTGCCCGATCTTTCCTCTCTCTAATTCGCTTTTGGAAAAGTCGCTATCTTTATTTTGAGCCGAGTTATGATCTTTTTTGTAAAACGAATTTCGCGAAAAAATACAGTATACACCATCTTTGACCTACCGTAACCCGAAAATGGGACCCGATATTAAAAATCTGGAAACGCAGTTTGAAAGAGCATCGTTCATAGTACCTTGCATAAACTTGGTGGGAGGGTGGGACATATGTTTTTCCTACCGCCGCGGGGCCTCTCAAATGGGTGATTCTCTCGCGATTCGTCTCATATGCTCTGCCTACAATAATATCACATTCCCATTTTTGGCGTCTTATTACTAATTTGAAATCAGGACGATCTTGCGCATCGATTATCACTCACACTCCAAAACAGTGAATGATTGCTATTAGATTGTTGATTCATTGATTGTTGATTGTCATTGTTAATGATTGTTGATGAAAGTTATTAGGGGTATTAAGAAAATAAGAAAATGTTAAAGAGTTGCCTTCACGACTTTTGTTCGGGTTATCAATAGTAACAACACTGCGTTGTCAGATTAGTTACGAAAATAGATATTACCCGTACTCGCTCCTCTCTCTACTGCCACTTTTATTTAATATTAAAGAATTGCCACAGGGAGCGTCTCTTCGAAAAATGACCATTGAAGCGTCAATTAATCTCACTCAAATATATTTCAGTTGTACGGAATGGGCGAATCAACTCCGAATCATGAGGAGATTTCACTCGCCGACCTCCCATCCGACATTATCCGACGAATTATTCCGAACGCAGAAGACCCTCATAGAACGAGAGCGGTAATTTTCCTGCTGCATCGTCTTGTAATTGGAATTCATTGCAGATTTCTCCGAGATGGAACCATTCGGTGCTAGCTTTTGGCACCAGATCTAAAAGACCAATCGATATTTTAGATCTATCTCTAAATGGCAACAAAATAACGGTTAAAATGACACTGAAACAAGATGATCTCAGAATTTTTGGAAAAGATCAGTGGAGAACGATTGTATCGGAGCCTTCCGTAAGTGTTTGCATGCGAAATTCGGGCAAGATAATTCGTTTCCAGCATGTTGAGGTTACTTCTGCTCCTCAAACAATTTTGCGTAAAACATATTTCAACACTCATTTGTCTATGATTACGCTTGCCTTAGTGCTCCCTTTGATTATTTGTTTTATTCCATCATATGTATGCATGAACTTTCTTCACACACTTTATGTGTACTCTAAGAGTTCGATTTTTCAATTTTATGAGTCAATTAGAACGTCAACCAGTATTCCCATACTCTTTTTTAAGTTTCTTTTTACAGTCATCTGCCTATGTTTGCTTACCTTCCTTATTCTCCCTATCTGTATAGGTTTTGTAACATTGTATTTATTTATGCTTATTATTATATTCCCCGTATTGTATTGTATCTACTTCTGCATGCTCATTCCGGTTATTATCGTATTGTATTGTATCTACTTATGTCTTCTCATTCCGGTTGTCGTTCCCATATATGTCTTGTTTGTTATATGTAAATGTATGTTCCATATATGTTTGTCTTCGTTTGTACTTCGAATCTGTGTTGCTGAGCTAGGATGCTTGCTTTCCCTAGTCTCCTGCTCAATACTTTCAACTGTGTTTGGTGTTCATGCCACTCTAGAGAACGCTACATGCAAACGTCTCAAGAAGTTATTCAATTCCTGCTCAACAATTACAATTCTTCAAATGAGAAATGTGGATAGAAATTCGATCAAGTTGATCGGATCTTGTCTTGGATCGGCTAAAATTGCTGCAATAGAAGTGGAGATGGAAACAGCAACGAGCACAATAATTTTAGTTGATTCAAACTTCAAGTAAGTTCTTTTTCTATCTTCTGAACAAGCCATTATTTTGCAGGGCAGAATTAAATGCAATGGCTGTGAACCACGGTGCAGAGATTGGGCATCAATATCCTCTTATTTGCCACTTCCTTGACTACTTGAACCTTCTTTGAATCTTTTGTCAATTCATATTATTTGTTCATGTGCACTTGAATGTATAAATGTTCTGCGATTCTGGAGATGACAATGGAAAAGCTTGCAAGCATTGCTCGAGTCAATAATGTAAATGCTAGAAATATAGATAAAAAAAGTAGATCAACGAGAATATCCGTAAAGACTTCCATGGACAAGGATTAAATAAAAAAAGCGCCAGAACAGGTTTTACGTTTTTCGAAAAGGCTCTATTTTTCGCTTGTACGATTAAGTAGACAATGAATGGCCTATAGATCAAAGAACCTAGAGATTCCTAGGGTCTAGTCCTCGAATGAGCACAAACAAATTTCAGGACTCCAACTACGATCAAGAATCTCTTCGCTATTGGACTGACCTTGTTCGAATTATTCGTAGTCATGGCGATTGATGAGAAAGTGAAGGTATACATACATTTTATTGCTTTCATATCATATTTTTTTCAGTTGTTCAACAATATTCGATGTGGTATAAGGTCAGGTATTGAAATTGGCTTTACCTGAAAGGTCAGAATCCATTGTTCGCCTAATCTGACCTGCCAGGTCATTCCTCACTCTCAATCTCGAATCGTGCGGTTTTTTTGCATTGAACACTGGGGTGCGCCAAGTTGAAACATATCCGAATCTCACCCATTTCCCACATTCTTTACTCGGAGAACGCGGTCGACCACTCATCGTGGTGTAGAACACAGCGTGTCAGAGAGGGAGACCTCTTTTGTTCTCCGTGTCCGACACCCTTTCATGGTCACTAGATGACAATGGTTTTATAAAACCAGTGAAACATATCCCATAACTCACTGATAAGAATGATAAATGGAATTCTAAAATATCATGGGTTTATAACAATGACTGATAAGACGTGTCTCCAAATTCTGGAGCTAAAAATAATTTTTGAAATTATTTATAAGTGTTTCGTCTTTTCCATATTCGTGGGCTTGTGACTTTGTAGTCGTTGAAAGAAACCCTCACACCATTATTATTATTGGAATGCTAAGAAACTGCCCTACATGGTGTTTAGAGCCGATTTTTAACATTTTCTGTTATGCTCGAGATAAGTGCGAAAATAGGGTCAGTATTGCCTGTTTCTCGAGCACCTGGAACTGTTTACAAACTCGGCTCTAAACTCCTAAGAATTGAGTCCCGGAGCATTCCAACAATAATAATGGTGTGGGGGTTTCTATAAACGATCAAAAAGTCACAAGACTTTTAAAATTGACAGTTTGAAAAGGGACCGATAAGCAATGACCCGGCACATTGTATATGTTTCACAGAAACTATGAATGAAACCAAACGATTTTGATTCAAATTGTTCTCATTCTTCATTCTCGACCGCGCCGCTCACTCGAGATGAGTGAGAATGAAAGGGAGAGAAAAGAGAGACACGCTTTGCACAGCGTGTCGGGGTAAGAAAATCCTATTATCGCGGCCGAGACCAATGCGTGACTCTCTTTTCCCTCCCTTTCATTCTCACTCATCTTGAGTGATCGACGCGGTCGAGAATGAAGAATGAGAGCAATTTGAAACAAAATCGCTAGGTTTCATTCATAGTTTCTGTGAAACACATTTCAAATATATCGGAATTTTTTTCGCGAAATTAAGGAATATAAAATTCCGGAAAATTAACTCCTCGAAAACCATTCATGGAAACCCCCACACCAATATTCTTTTTGGAATCGTCATCACCTACGCTATATCGGCGCTGAAAAAAATGAAGCATTATTTTATTTATTTTTGAAAACAACGCAGAATTTTCCACTCATTCTCATGATTCTCCAAAATGAAGTAAATAATGCTTCATTTTTTTCAGCGCCGTTATAGCGTAGGTGATGACGATTCCAAAAAGAATATTGGTGTGGGGGTTTTCATTAACTGTTTTCGAGGAGTTAATTTCCGGAGATACTCTAGTAAAAATAAACATATAAGTGATTTTAAAATCAGCAAAATATGCAAAATCGATAGAGAAGCTCCTTAGCTTACAGGTAGATAGATCTATCGATCTCGATTTTCTTATCTTTTCCTTATCAGTAAGATACGGGATAAGTTTCACAGGTTTTACTTAAATATTGTCTCCGGACGATCATGGAAAGTGAAAGGCCACGGAGAACAAAGGAGTTCGGCCTCTCTGACACGCTGTGCATTGGCCTCGGACGCGATAATAGGATTATTTCCCCTCTCTGACACGCTGTGTAGAATGAGAGGAATAGGCGCCTAGGCCGCCTGCTCTCTTTCTCTTCTCTCTCTCGCTAGGTCAATTAGGCTTTATTCATTCCATTGTTTGAGATGGAAAATGAGTTCAGGCGGCCTAGGCGCCACCTGAAAAAGGAAACCCTAGATCTGATATTGAAGCTCAGAAAACTCGACATGGATCAACGACCAAGTATTGACGAAGTTCTTGAACATGAATTCTTTACCGAATAATTACGATTTAAAGATACAGTTTTTAAAGAAGTTTGCAAAGAATTATAGTGTTTGATTTGCATACAATAGTATCCATATACTGGACATAACATTTTAGAAGGCTATAAATCATAGTCTTCGATGTTGTTGAAATCGAGCATGCCGAGTCCGTTTTGCGATTGTAGTTTACTGATCATGGCTCTAAAGGAGAATAAATTAGTATTATTATGATTGCTTAATGTGCTTGAATACACTCACTGGTCCATAAAATCAGCATCGGCGTTTTTCGAAATAACATTCAAGTACTCTACTTGGACGAATCCGAATATTTCTAGGAACGCATCGTATTCGTTTTTATCCGCATTCTCCACCCAAACTGATTTGATGCTCTCAATTGAATCGAAAAATCGTCTCAATCTACCGCGCGTCATCTCATCGTGGGCAATTTGCTGAGGCGGAGAGGTGATTCCAGCTACCTGAAAACTAAATCGTTTTCAATTCATTAGACGCAAGGATGGGACGTTTGGGAACCCCGTTTAGGAACACGCGGAGTGTGACGTTTATGCTGTGAACAGTAGGGTTGACGAAACGAAACGGAATTCGGAATTTCCGAAAAACTAATCCAATTATCCCCACTTTTCCGGAAAAAAGAGTCGAACAATGGACCTTTCCGAAACTATTCCGGAAAACTTCATTTTCCGACTCGTGAATTTGTGTGAGCTGACGAAGAGTTATGTATCAGAGATAGAATAAATATCCGATTTCTAGTCGAAAAGGGTTCCTTTACTTCTGATTATGAGGCAAAAGGGTTGAAATTCATTCTATCTGTGAAAACCATTTCGCAGTCATTTCCCACCGCACTTTTCAATCTCAATTCGGAAAATGAAGTTTTTCGGAAAAGTCTCGGAAAGATCTATTGTTCGACTCGGTTTTCCGGAAAACTGGAGATAATTGGATCAGTTTTTCGGAAACTCCGAATTCCGAATGGTCAACCCTAGTGAACAGTATATCTGCCTAGTCTCATTCTCTAGTCAGATAAATCGACTAGAGGGGTCGGAATGAAAGGGAGACGAACTCTTAATTCCATTGTTCGCCACCCCTCATTCAGACCCCTCTAGTTGATTTATCTGACTAGAGAATGAGACTAGGCAGAGACACTGTTCACAGCATTAGGAACCCCCTCCGCGGATGAGGAGCGAGAGAGGGGGCGCGGGGGACGGAGGTTCCTAAACGTCCCATCACCCGCACGGGTGACAAATTTACCATATATTCTCCTCTTCCAGCTCTCACTTCCAACTCCTTCTTCCAGCCATCGAGACCGTGATAGTTCAGAAAGGGACGAGGTAGGTCCCCCCTCACGATCAATCGCCCAGCATCATCAAAGACTACTTCTAGGGACGAAATTCGAAACTGGCGCTCGAATTTGACATTAAAATGCCCAAGGGCAAAACGTTTCCAAACTGGTGAGATCTGGAATGTGGACTTATCGGCACTTGTGGAGTTTTCCGGAAGAGCGTCTACCAACCTTCCATCCCCTACCGCCAACCCTGCGTTCATTTATTTCAGGAATAAATAAAACTAATCCGTTTTTCCTTAATTCTCCAAGACTACCCACTTACCAGGCTTTAAAGGAGTCAATGAAAAGGAACTTACGAGTCTCAGCGCTGTAGTTGTTGGGAAGGATTGCGCAGCGTCAGTCATTGGGATGATCAGGCGAATGACGTCTGGAGGGAGGGAGGCGAGAGTGATTTCGTAGTCAGGTGGGGAAGAATCAGACATTGCTTACTGCCAAAGGAAAAAATTTGATCACATACATACTAGAGCGAGAGCGTGATGGCTTCACAGAGATTATGCAAGTGAAAACCCACTGGTTATGCTGCCAACTTTAAATAAATAATCGTTCGTCTCTCACGCATTTTGAATGGATCTCTTGGCACTGCGTAGAGTGTTTCGCGAGGGTTATGAATTCAGGACAATATGAATATCTTCGTCAGATACAATAGTAAATAATTAAGCGTCAGTAAGAAATCACATCATGAAAAATCACATGCTAAAAGAATCAATTATTTACTCAAACGTGCTACTCGAATTTCTCTTTCTCTTTGAGCTTTCATAGTGGTTCTCCATTGCTTTGGGATAAGTGGATTCTGAAGTGTCTTCGATAGTCGAGCAGGGGAACACGTCCTCAACGACAACATCTCCAAAGCAATCAGCGATAGCTTCGCGCTTCATTTTTTCGAAAAATCACGCCTAATATACGGCGTCTAGTCCACAAAGGGCACTCGAAATAATAACAAAATAATATTTATGCCAATACACTCAAATATAATGTGAGATAGATACTATTCACATCGAGATTTCAAAGTCATTTACGCTCACTCCATTAATAAACTGATGAATACGAGCCAGTTTTTTAATTTCGTTCCTGTAATGTTATTCATGAAGAAAATCTCCACAAACGAAAATAAGGAAACTCACTCTAAATAAAGTCGTTCTGACGGTTGATTGAAGTTAAAAAGATCGCCGTTTTTCATGGAAATCTCCAATCTCTCAATTGTTGCTGAACCAAAGCAATGGCTCAGCGCATAAAAGGTTGATAAGTCCACATCGTTAATTCGTAGAACTTTGATTCTTGAGCATAA
Source organism: Pristionchus maxplancki (assembly GCA_900490775.1). NCBI lineage: Eukaryota > Metazoa > Nematoda > Chromadorea > Rhabditida > Neodiplogasteridae > Pristionchus > Pristionchus maxplancki. The sequence goes on along the minus strand of LS560446.1, from coordinate 133,218 downwards.
CTCCAATCTTTTCCTCAGCTTGTATCGAGCCCACTTGACGTTTGGTCCAGTATACATCTGCTCTACTTTTTCGATATAACGGCATATCGGAACTCCGCAGTCACAAATAAAATCAACGATTCTCCAAAGGATTCCAAGTTGAAAATACTGAGCAGCCTTCAGAAACAGAAATTCTAGCCCGCACATAACTAGGCATAGTGGGAGTATGGTGAAAGCAGGTGGGACCCAAATCCAGAAGGTTATGATAATGAAACGGCATAGTTTGAAGAGGCTGTTCTCGGAGAACTTGCTGGTGAGTATATTTAATAAATGACAAGCATCGGGATCCTTGGATATTCGTTGAGCAGACGAAGTCACGGTGACAGCCTGGTATTAGCTACTCTCAAGGTCAAAGGAAGGGAAGTTAACATACAGTTAGTTCATTTTGACCTTCTTTCATCGCTCTCTCCCAGTAATTGACATCGAAATATCCCAGATCCTTGTTGGAAATTCTCAGCTCAGCCTTTATTTCCTTATTTGGACCATCACAGGCATAAATATCAACAGCATCGATAAATCTCTTTTTCTCCAGATACTCCAACGCCAAAGCTTTCCAGTCTTGATTGATCGGAAAGAATTTAAAATATAATACAAATGAATAATAAATATAAACTCACCAATCTCATCCGTCTCGATTCCCCTACTGGAATAATCATACGGATGATGTCATGGGGAAGATTTGTGAGGGAGAGTTCGTTTGAAGAAGAGCCATCCATTCCTTGCCACTGGTGAAAACGAGATAGAGGATACTGAATACTTTGATGATTCAATGGCGTCGTTTTTCGAAATGACGCTATAGCGGAAAAATAGACATTGATTTACAACAAATGGACCACTGGCAAGAATCGGTTGAATCGACTGTGGAAAGAACTTTTTATCAAGTCATAATACAATTGAAAACAAAAAAATTATTTCAACTTTGTAAGAGCGATAATGTTGAAAGGGAATAGCTTTGTACTCCATTAGTCCTACGCATCGCATTTAATTCAAGCCTAAAAAAGATAAAAAAATGTTGTACAAATTTAAAAAAAAAAATAATTTACTGAATCTTGGGACTGCCGAAAATTTCTGTCCTTATTGACCTTTTAGTTTTCACTTTTATCATGACTATTGGCACGGATCCCAAACATGATCTTATAGTGTTGAATGTATCGGTTTCCACGTTTGAGATTCGCAATATTCCGATAATCGAAGAGGAATTAAATAGCATCTTGAGCCGTCGGCAAGTATTCTCCTCTGGGGTGGTATGAACTCCGATGATAGTATTGAATTTGGAATCAATAGAATCGAGGGAAAGGGGGATAGACTCAATATAATCAGTGGTTAAAAAGATATATAATAAAATTAAAAAGGATGAACTCAGAGGATATAAAATGGGTATGAGTAACGGGAAGCATAACAAATAAATAATGAAAACTACTGGGGAGAATAATGCATATAACAATAAATAAGTTATTAAACCGAAAAAGATAAAGAAGTTATAGACGATAAAACAAACCAAAATAAAAGGAAGGATGAATACCAATATGCCTAAATTATTCAAAATTATCACAACAGCAATAATGATGTCAAAAAATGAGTCGATCACTTTTACGAAGAACCGGTAAAGTGCGAGAATCAAATGGGAAACAACGGCGATAATACAACGAGATAGTAGAGCAAAAAAAATAAAAAGCTAGGAAAATAGGGGAGAAACAAATTATGAAAGGGAGCCCCACAATTAATGCTAATTTAGATTCACGAGTGGTGAAATACGATTTTCTAATCAACGTTAGAGGAGCAGAGGAAACTACATTTTGCTGAAAATCAAACATTTTTCGACAATTTTCAGTTCTTCTTGAAAACACTTACATAGCGATGGTATTCAATCGTTTTCCATTTATCCGTTCCGAAAACTCTCAAATATTCTGGGTTTAGAGTCATTGTGACGGATACTTTGTTGTCACTCATTGACAGCTCGACGGTATTGATAGGCCTTTTCGATTTGTTGACGTATTCGAGAACCATGTCGTTCCATGCCGGAGAAATCTACAGAGGATATATAAATAATAAATAAGAAAGGTAAACGTGCGGTTTTACAGTAAGTGATAAGACCAACTTGTGAGACAAATATAATAAAAAAACCAGATAGAAAGAAGCTCACCGCTATCAGTCGGTGAGGGTCTTCCGACATCGGCATAAGAGTCCGGATGATGTCTGGAGGGAGGTCGGCAAGGGAGACTTCATGCTCTGGGGGACCAGGCATACTTTAGCAATGCGCTGAGTCGAATAATAACTTTCTAGCCGTGGCGTTTTTGAATCAACTGAATTGAAGCCATGCCACTGCGTCACTATGATTGTTCAGTGGCTTCGCTTTTCAAAAGAGACTATATTTTGAACGCTTATAACTTATCTAAATGATTTTCTGCATTTGGATCAATAGTGTACCACTCGTAATTCAATGGATGAATGAATCTTTATTATTAGCAATGTAGTAGTTTATGCCCTCTTCATTGTCGACAAAAGCTGATGGATCACTCTCTTCACCCTACGCACTCACTCGCCGGTCGACCGGTTGAGTGACTGTGCAGAATGAAGAGAGTGATCCATCAGCTTTTGTGGACAATGAATCCCCATTAGGCAGTTCCATTCAAACGTGAAAAAGTGTTTATCGTACAATTAATACTCTAAGACAGTAAATTAAGAGATTAATTAACAATATTTGAACCGCTGGCATGGATGCCTTCTATTGAATAGAGTGTGGAAAGGACTTTATTATCAATTAACAAAACAATCAAAAAGGATAATGAATTTCGAAATTAAAATAGTGATCATGATTTTAAAGAGTGTAGCTTTGTACTCCATTGGTCCTGCGCATTGCATTTAATTCAAGCCTGTAAAAGGAAAAAAGTTGTACAAATTTTTAAAAAAAAAACTTACTGAATCTTGGGATTGCCAAAAATTGATGTTCTTATTGACCTTTTAGTTTTCACTTCGATCATGACTATTGGTACGGATCCCAAGTAAGACCGAATAATGTTGAAGGCCTCGAAATCCACGTTTGAAATTCGAAGTGTCCCGATCATCGAACATGATCCGAATAACATCTTGAGCCTTTTGCAGGTATTCTCGTCTTGGGCGGTATGAGCTCCAGTGATAGCCTTCGCTTTGGAATCAATGGAATCGAGGAAAAGAGGGATGCAATCGAGAAACCACTCAATGCAGTCTGTTGTTGTGAAGATTAATAAGACACACGTAACAATAGGAATCCAGATTGGGCAAAGCAACAACATGATGCATAAGCAACCTATAAAAATTGTTACAAGTCCGGAAAAGATAGAGGCAAAAAAGGCAATCACAATAGTATTCCAGATCAAGTCCATGATGCCTAAGCTATGCAATACATTTACCAATGGAACGACTACTGCAATGACTATACCTACAAGTATGTCAAACATTTTTCCGGAAAACAAGAAAAGAATGTCAACGAAGTGACAGGCACATGCTGTAAATAGGCGAAAAATTAGGTCGAAATATAAAAATGAAAGGATGATGGGGAAGAAAGAAATTACGAAAGGGAACGCCATAATAAAAGTAAATTTAGATTCGCGAGTGGTGAAATAAGATTTTCTAAATAACGTTTGGGGGGCAGAGGCGACTAAATTGAGCTGGAAATCAAACTAATTTTACAGGCTGAATTCTTCTTGAAAGATCTTACTTGGTGATCGTATTCTATTGTTTTCCATTTATCCATTCCGAAAACTCTCAAATATTCTGGGTTCAGAGTTAATTTAACTGTTATTTTGTTGTTGTTCACTGCTAAGTCGACAGTATTGATAGGCCTTTTCGATTGGTTGACGTATTCGAGAACCATGTCGTTCCATGCCGGAGAAATCTGCAGAGGATACAAATAATAAAAGGTAAATGTGCGGCCACATGAAACGATTCATAGGTGAGGCTGTTGAGGAAAAGTAAAAAATCAGGCAGAAAAATACCGCTCTCAGTCTGTGGGGGTCTTCCGCCATTGGCATGATCATTCGGATGATGTCGGGAGCGAGGTCGGCAAGGGAGACTTCATTATCTGGTTGAGCAGACATAGTTGGGCTATCAATCTCCGCAGAATGGAAATATTTTCTATGGCCGATTTTGAATCAAATTCCAAGCTTGATTGAGGTTACTGCGTCCCAGCATAATGAATGCCCACTGGCTTTGCTTTTTGATGTAATGAATTCATGCTCACTCAGGGTAACAAGAAAGTTTTGGCAATTTAAAAGATATTCCGAGATTTATTCAGGTATAGCCCTCGATAACTACAGATGAACTTGGAAAATGCATACAAAATGAGAACAAATCAGACACGTTCAGAATTCATGACCGTTGACATTCACCCCATTAGTGATTCCGTGCTTCCGAGTCAGCTCTTTAATATCGATTCTGAAAATCATCATGTTTGAAATAATACTACGATTACTCACTCGAAATCCCTCATGTAGGTCGGGACGCTCAAGAACCGGCAGTTCTTCACTCGCACCTCCATCCGCCCGATTTGCACTGATGCCAAACAGTAGGAAAGCGCATCGAACGTCTTCAAGTCGACGTCGTTCAGTCGCAGAATCTCGATCCTCGAGCACAGTTGGAATCTTCGTCTCAGTTTGGATCGTGCCCTCTCCTTCTCGCCATTTGTCCTCTCCTGACTCAGTATCTCCTCGCGGCGCTGATTCTTCCACAGTGAAGCGTTGTTGCGCACGCGCTGAGCAACCGCATGCTGGGTAGTGAGCCGCAAGAAGATGGCCAATCTGATCAGGGGTTTACCAAATGCATTTACGAAAATATACGCCGCGAGATGTAGCGACAAGATGAGAATATAAAGAGAAAGCAGAGGCCAGATTATTGGTAGGAAGCAAATAGCTGCTAGGTATGAGCCATGGAAGAGGCCCAGAACTGGCATGGTGATATGGTCAATGAAGCTGTTGGCGATGCGTTGGGGAGCGGAGATCACCCCTAGAGTTCCATTCTGCCCATCGCTCTCCGAATGACTTCTTTCCCAGTTAGAAACGCCGAAATAACCGGCATCTTTGCTCGAGATATCAAACTTGATCTTCATGGCTCCACTTGAGTCCTCATAGACATCCACGGCATGGATTGGTCTCTTATCGACGATGTACTCCCTCACGAGCGCACCCCAGCTGGGATGGATCTGCAATGGATCGAAAGAGTTAATGTTGGATCCTGCATAAAGAAGGTTTTTAGATTCCCAGGTGGAATGGATCTGAAATCGATTGAATGAATTAATCGTGGATTTCACGCATCGAATGATGCTTTGAGGTGCTTTGACCTCGTTCATATCGGAACATTTCGAAAATAAGGCACTCACGGTTTTCATCCGTCGCGACTGCCCCATGGGAATGATCTTGCGGATGACGTCTGGAGGGAGGTTGGCGAGGGACATTTTATTTGGAGCCAAATCGCTCATACTCAAGAGGAGAGTGCGAGGAATACGAGTGGGTTCTTCAGCATGGAAGTCCAGACGCGTCCATCGCCGTTTAGCTTGCGTAGACAAGCTTCCCCGCTGGCGGTGCTTGTTGCACGATTGCCGGAATATAGTACTTTGTTATGTGTTTTTTTGTTTAAATAAATATGTTTTGAATAATTCAGAATGCATAAGTGAAACGCGTTTTTTCACAGAAAACGTGTTTATCATCAAATTTTAACAAAGAATGAATCTCCAATGTTGTTCAGATTTCATTGTCGTTGACGACTACTCCATTCGTTACTCCGTGGTGCTGAGCCAGCTCTCTGATATCATTCCTGCATAGGTCTATATTTTTCACGCACAACTTCTCTTAACTCACTCAAAAGCTGCTCTGTAGTCCGGATTTCTAAAGTCCGGAACAAATCCGTACGGTATTTTCACTTGAACTTCCAATCTCCTTATCGTGACTGGCGGCAAGCAGTATCGGAGCGCATCGAACGTGAGAATGTCAATTTCTCTGATTCTGAGTACTTCGATCCTTGAGCTGAGGCTTAGTTGCATCTTCAGCCTCGATCGTGTCCGTTCAGCGTTTTCACCAGCACTCTTCTGCCCGTCCAGTTCATTACGTCGAAACAACGACATATCGAACGGTAAACGACGCCCTGTCGCAGGCAACGGCAACGGGATAGGGAACACAAATAATAACACAACAAGTACGAAAAGCATGATGAAACAGGGTGTATTTAATAAAAAGGTGAATAAGTAAATAAGCAGTTTTCCGAAGGTTCCGCAACCGAGACTATCCACAACTTCCCCAAATCTGTTCAAAATGCGTTGAGGAGGAGAAATCACTTTTACTTTCTGTAAATTGATGATTGAACTCTTGAACCAGAGGAAACGACTTGCCTGCTGACCGTCATTGTTCAGACTGGATTCGGTCATTTTCCAGTAAGCGACATCAAAATATCCCACATCTCGTTCTCGAATTTCTAGTTCAATTTTCATATCTTCATCTAATGTGTCTCCGGGGTAGATGTTAACTGATTCGATCGGTCTTTTCTTATCGATGTACTCCAGTACCAAGGAATTCCATTGTGGATTGATCTGCAATATGTATATTCAGAAAAAGATCTTAGCGTTAGACATGATTCTTACGAGTCTCATTCTCCTTGATTGGCCCACAGGAATAATCATTCGGATGATATCTGGATGAATTTTGGCTAGGGAGATATCATTTGATTTCGAAAGAGCACCACTCATGATCAATCCAGAGACAGGTGAATGCAATAACTGACTACCGACTATCGCGGACGCGTCCCCACGCCTAATATCTTTAAAAACCCCACTGGCAATGCCTTCGTCTGTTTAACAGTTTGGAAAAAAAAATTCAGGCATCTATTACTCTTTATAACCAAATGGGACGAACAATATGAATAATTCATGCTGATCACAGTTTTCTTATAATTCATTGCCATTCACATTGATTCCATTAACCACACCGTGCTTCCGAGCCAGTTCTTTGATCGAATCTCTGTAATTGAGATTTCCTCTTCTCCAAACCGTCGGAACTAGAACTCGAAATACGAGTAGCCATCTCTTCATTTCATACACTCTCTCGCTTTCAACCGGCCGAGAGAGTGCATAAAATGTAGAGACGGGGACTCATATTTCGAGCTCTACTCGGAATTAACTCACTCAAAAGCGAATCGATAGCTGTTATATCTGAAGTCCGGATAGCCTTGGAAGCTTTCGACGTTGACCTCCAGTCTTCCGATCTCAACACGTGGGAGGCAGTGACAGAAAGCATCGAACATCTGCAGAGTCAGACCCCTGATGCTGAGCACTTCGATGCGAGACGCGAGGGAAAGGTGCATCTTCAGTCTTTGTCGAACCAATTCCGCCTTCGTCCCAGCCAGCATCTGGCTTTGCTGCTCGCCTCTGCGCAGAGATAGATGGAAGGGAGACGCCGCAGTAACGCCGTGGTTGATCATTTGGAAAAGAAGATGGTCTGGCATCATCACGTAGCTGATGAAGAGGATGAGGATGAACGGTGAGAGCATAACGAGATATGGCACGAGGACAATGCCATACAAGAATAAGCATACACCGAGGATACAGAAGCCGACTGAGATAAAGGGCAGGAACAAGATGAGTATTGTACAGATCCCGAACATGAGATGAAGGTTGCCACGGTAAATCTCGCAGAGACTACTTATGATCCGTTGTGGGGGCGAGATCAGTCCAATCTTCTGCAACTACGTAATTTAGATAGTTATTTGAACAAGTGCTTACAGTTCGTCCATTAGCATTAATTCTTGATCCAGTTCTCTTCCAGTGCGCAACGTTGAAATAGCCCAAATCGTTGGCGGAAATGGTCAGTTCAGTTCTGATCTCGACAAGATTGTCCCCGGGATGGATATCGACAGCCTCGATAGGTCTCTTGCCATCGAGATATTCCAATGCGAGCACGTTCCATTGCGGGTTGATCTGGGAGAAAAATGTTAGCATTTAAAAAGGCAAGCTTGCAACCAGAATAAAAGCATCTCGCTTGCTGTGGTACACCGACAAGTCGGGTGCTGCGACAGGTATGCTAAGAAAGCGATGTGTACTTACCAGTCTCATTGTGCGCGATGGCCCGACAGGAATGATGCGGCGAATGATGTCGAGAGGGAGAGTGGCGAGGGACAACTCATCACGAGAAGCCATTGTCGACCGCTCTGGAGTGCCGAGTGAAGGTGAGGTAAAGTTGCTTCCACAATCTTGGCGCCTGGTCGCCTAGTGAAGGTGAGACTGAACAAACATGTACGAATATCACATAATCACATCTGATCGACCAGAAGACCCAGTAGCAACGCTTACCTTTTCCACGTTGTAGACCTCGACCCGCGCAAAAAATCTTTCATACAAGACGGTTCAAACTAATATTGTGGAGCGACCTGAGCAGAATAACTAAACAGCTTCTCTAAATCGATCATTTCTGAACGTAATCTCTGGGAAACTGTCCGTTGAAAAGAACAGGCGCTCGGTGCACGATTCTTGAACAATTTTTGGAAAATTCATATTTTCTCACAAAGCACTTTACAATCACTCATTTCTCAGAAACTGCTGTGAAACCGATAACGATTGCTTTTCAAAAACTCTAAAAAAACGAAAAACGTGCGTCGAAACGTCGAAAAACGTCGATAAACGTCGATAAACGTCGATAAACGTTGCATTGTGCCGTGCCTCTCTAGAGCGAGAGGGGGAGAATGAGAGGGAGGAATGCAATTCTCCTTTCACGATGTCTGGATAATTCAAAAGGAATACACAGCGTGTCAGAGAGGCCGAACTCCTTTGTTCTCCGTGGCCTTTCACTTTCCATGATCGTCCGGAGACAATATTTAAGCAAAACCTGTGAAACCTATCCCGTATCTTACTGATAAGGAAAAGATAAGAAAATCGAGATCGATAGATCTATCCACCTATAAGCTAAGGAGCTTCTCTATCGATTTTGCATATTATGCTGAATTTTAAATCACTTATTTGTTTATTTTTACTAGAGTATCTCCGGAAATTAACTCCTCGAAAACCATTCATGGAAACCCCCACACCAATATTCTTTTTGGAATCGTCATCACCTACGCTATAACGGCGCTGAAAAAAATGAAGTTAATTAATGAGTCGGTGAATAAAGTATAAGTATTCCAGAAACCGAAATCGTCTTCATATCACGGGTTTCCTGTAAGAGTGTAGGAATGCCGGCAACTAGGAAAAAACTTTTGCCTCCGATTTCGATGAAAGTTGGTTTGTGGGTACCCTTGGGGGTCTGGAGAAGGCCCATCCGGATCATTTGGTCAAATTTGCAAATTATCGATTTTTTTGACCTACCACTTCAAATGGGCATAACTCGCTTCATTTTTGTCGTACAGCGAGCAACCAGGTACCATTGAACGCGTATCACCGAACTCTACAAAAAGTCCCAAGAGGGGCGTCTGTGAAAATTTGATCTTTGATCTCAAAAATTTGAAAAACCGTTTTTTCGACTATAAAAGTGATGCGTGCTCGAACGTTTCCCAAAAAGGCAATGAATTTTATTGCTCCGTTGGGTTCTCCAGACCCATTGTAAAGTCGCTACGTCGGTCGATTTGCATATCTCTGTCCTCGGGATACCGCATTACTACAGGGGCTCC
>LS560446.1:52075-73771 GCA_900490775.1 Pristionchus maxplancki | reverse complement strand
GAAGACGCAGTGCGTGCAGGAAAGCTGAAAGTCCCTCCATCATCACCCCCCCACCAAGGCATCCCCAAGCCTATGCCCCTCGTTTCTAATCGCTCAAAAATTATTATCCGAATCTTACCAGTGAAGACGCAGCGCGTGCAGGAAAGCTGAAAGTCCCTCCATCAGCACGAGAATCGAGAAGGTGAGAACGCCGAAGATGAAGAAGACCTTCAAGATGAACACTATCAGATAATTATTTCCTTGCCTTTTTTCGAAAATGTAATTCCAGTGTGGGATGGGTACAGTTTCGAGCAAATTTTAAGAAAAGAGAATGATATACCTATAGGGAAACGATCGATGTGGACTTACAATGTAGATGGCGATGCCTCCAATGGCGAGGTTGTGCGAGGCATTGAACGAGTTGGCGAGCACCATGTGCCAGAGGACCTCGGAGAGCTCTGCAAGAATTCAGGATCCAATCAATCAGTCTGAGTCTACATAGTTGTTCTTATGACAGCCGTTTCTGGTTCAAAGGGTGGACTCATGGATCAAAACGTCTCATGGACCCTTTCTTTCTCATATCGTAGTCTTGTATAGACTTGTTCAAAAAAACTCACGAGCATGAGCCAGGGACAGAGCCCACAGACGCAGATAAGAATCGGTATGGGATTAACCCTAGCACTACCCTCATCCCTAGTTCTCTCGGTTCTCTACAGATATAGCATTGAATAACTCACGAGCATGAGCCAGGGACAGTGCCCACAGACGGAGGTACGATGCAGTGTGGGAGACGCATCCGAGGACGTACTCGATGGTGTGGATGGCTTGATGCACCATGACGTCGCCGAAGTTCTGGAAATTGAAGTTTTATTTGGAAGACCTCTACGTAGTGTCCATTCTCTTGCTTTTGTTGTCTTCTTACTCCACCAACCCAGAATGATCACTCCATGTATCAACTACATGTACCATCTTTCGCTTAATGTTCTAGTCGTTCCCATTTCCTCATGTCGATACTTTACGCTCTAACCTATGATGTCCTCCTCCTTCGGAAGAGTGTCCTACACTGTTCAACCCAAATACTTTCAGTGAAATTAGCCAAACCATTGAGTGCGAGTCCGATGGGAATCCTATGGTATCCAATGGACTATCCATGTGTCAGCCTCACACAGTACTTACCTCTCCATGATGTCCTCCTCCTCCGCCTCCGGAAGAGTGTCCTGCCTCGGCCTTTCCATTTCCATTGGCGACGATCTCGGTCTCCTCAGTAAGCACGTTCGCGTGCACGGTCTGCGAGTGGTATTATTGTTATTGATTGAACTCATTTTAGGCATCGAGTGGATGAAATTTTTGCAAAACATTTGAGCAGTTCAACGTATTGAGAAGTTTCGGAAGCATTTAGTTCACTAGTGAAACGTACCCCACACCCCACCATAGCTTTGTCGTTGTTGTTTTCAGCCCAAAACAACAACAACAACACCAAAACAACCCACAATATTCTCGGCGTGCGCCTTCTTGTGCTTCTTCTGCTCGAGTATTCAGGCTCAGGCATCCCTAACCTCACCACTAGTTATTATTGTTGTTTTTAAATAGTCAATAACAACAACAACATCAAAACAAAAACAACAACAACAACAACTCACAATATTCTCGGCGTGCGCCTTCTTGTGCTTCTTCTGCTCCATAATGAAGGCGATGGGCTTGCCGAAGAGCATGATGGGCACGCACACGAGGGCGATCAGCACGAGGATCGCCTCGACGATCGACTGGAAAGAGGTTGTTGTTGTTGTTGTTGTTGTTTTTATTGTTATTGTTATTGTTGTTATTCTTACCTGTCCGGGGTACCACTGCGTCAGAATCATCGCTCACAAACATGCCAAAAAAGATGCTAGTTATGATGTTTTTGTTGTTATTGTTATTACCTGTCCTGGATACCACTGCGTTAGGTCACAAACTAACCAAAACTAGCACTATTTATGATGCTGTTCTTTTTTTGTTGTTATTGTTATTGTTGTTATTATTACTCCTACCTGTCCAGGGTACCACTGGGTGAGGTAGCAGCCCTCCAGCTCGACGAGATTTCCATTGCCCACTCGCGTAGCATTGACGACGAAGCCGGGCTCGCGCGATTTGAACATGAACATGTTGATGAGACCGATCTGCAAACATCGAAGATTAGAGATCAGAAACCAGATTATCTAAGGATAACCGGGGAATGGGCCAGAATCAAAAGGCCACTAAGTCAGATACGCGTGCAGGATGGCACTGGACGAAGAGTTGAAAGAACGAACCAGGAGCGAGGGTGCGCAGTGGGATCCGGGATAGAGCTGGCTGAAGATGACCTTCTCCTCGACCCAGAAGAAGATCCACTGGAAAGATCACGATTGATTGGAAGATTACGGCATCGATTAGAAAGAAGATGGCTAATTGTATCCAATTGTAAGGGAAAGATCCAACGGGGGAAGCCAAAGACTAGTGTGGACCGGGATTGTAGATCAGAAAAATGGATTCTTTTCAACTATTCTATGAAATTACGATCAGTGAAGTCATGTCAATATTGTCACGGTTTCCGGTTAGCAAAAAAATTATTTACACCGTTACCTTGAGAACAATCTGGAGACGCAAATGCATGAAGATACATTCTCATAATCTTATCCCCTTACTCATCCTTTTATGATCTAAATCCTGCCCTATCACTGGATATACCTTGAGAACAATCTGGAGGCAGAGATACATGAAGATGCAACCAAGGAAGAGCATCTGCCTACCTTATCCCTACTGTCCTATTCATAAACTTCTCGTATCTCCACCGTGTCCGTTTTACATGAAGAAGCATCCTCATTATCTTATTCCCTTACTCATCCTTTTCCAACCGTAACCCTGCCCTATCCCTGGATATACCTTGAGAACAATCTGGAGACAGAGATACATGAAGATGCAGCCGAGGAAGAGCATCTGCGGGATGAAGACGGTGAAGATGTCGATCTTGGACTTGAAGAATCTGCAGGAAAAGCCGGATTATTGAGAGCAATATATGGCCAGGAACTTCATGCTGCTGAATTGGAACCATAGGTACATAAGCACAAAGTATGTGAGCAGAAGCGTTGACTACCGGTTGCGACTACGGAATCACTCGATTACAGTACCTGAGTACCTGATTACAGTATCAATTACGGTACCTGTGGTTCTGGAGTGGCAACTCTAACATTTTTTACAATACACTACAGGCCCGATCGATTACAGTAACCCAGATTGGGGTACGGTACCTGTGGTTCTGGAGCGGCTCTAGTCTACTCTAAACTTTTTCGACACGGTCCAGTCGATTACAGTAACCCAGAGTGTGCTACAGTACCTGTGGTTCTGGAGCGAGAGGATGACTCCGAAGGTCATCTGGCCGATTCCCAGGATGACGGACAGCTTCATCTTCATCGAGTTGAGGAAGTTGAGCTGCGAATCGATAAGGTAAGATTACGGTACTCTTACAAACAGTACGGTACGTGAATAATCGATAGGATACGGTAGCTATCTTGGATACGGTAATTATTGGATCGATGATGCTACCGTATCAATCGCAATCGGTTGTGTTTCACCAGGACGTGAACTATCTGATTAGTGATTGCAACACCGATATCTCTTATATTTTCTTGCTAATAATCAATTTGATACAATACGTCAATCGATACCACTACCGTACCCTGTTCTCGGCGACGTTCCAGACGGGATCCACGCCGAACGGGTACGGTCCCTCGTCCATGGCGAATGCCGTGCCGGGGTTCAGCTGAAATATATTTATTAGCTGCGTCCTAGCCGCGCCGGGTTTGCGAGTGGGACTAAAGAGGATAATTTCGAAATTGTTAATTAGTGATTAATTAATTAACCTCGATCAGCATCTCCCTCTTGCTCAATTCCTCCTGATGAACCCAGCCTTCGACGGTGACGTTGCTGAAATTAATTAGATTTTTTTTAATTTAAAAAAAAAATTTCACCGATTTATCCATCAAGGCGCTGCGTTCAACTATGCTTTAAGAGCACTATGAGAATAGCAATTTGCGCTATTCAATGATTTATCGCTAAGATGTCGTCTACCAAAAATCTTGTGAAAAATAGAGGAATGGTCTGACTCTCTCATTGCTCTCTCGATAGTTAGAGAAACGAGAGAGCGTGGGATTGTGAGAGATTCCTGCTCGGAACAATGATGTTTTTCAACGACTCTGGTATTTGCTGACTAGTTGTAAACTAGTTGACTGACTAGTTGCTGGGCAGTAGCGAAACTTCTAGTCATGGAACTAGTTTACAACTAGTTGTAAACAACTACAACTAGTTGTAAACAACTAGTTTACAACTAGTCAGGGAACTAGTTAACTACTAGTCAGCGCACTAGTCAACTACTAGCTGGGAATTAGGCTCCGCCCTCTTTCACTTTCGTTTTTTTCGATATGAGCCAGGCTCATACAGTAACCAACCCGAACGTGGAATATCCAGGTACGGTAGTCACATCCAAAAGGCGATCTCGAGGATCGCGGTGAAGTACAGTCATGTACTAGTCAGCCAAGAAAGGGCGGTTGGAGGGGACCTTGTAGGCTACGCGCGTGCTAGTCACGACGGGTAAGGTTCCTAGTTAACTACTAGTCATGGAACTAGTTTGCAACTAGTTGTTTTCAACTAGTTTACTACTAGTCAGGGAACTGGTCAACTACTAGTTGTAAACAACTAGTTTACTACTAGTCAGGGAACTAGTCAACTACTAGTTTGCGCCGACTCCGCCCACCCACACTAGTTTACAACTAGTCAGCAAATACCAGAGGAGCAATCGTCTGTCTCTCTCACTTTCCCGTAGTCTCTCGCTTCTCTGCAGACTAGAGAGTATTACGAAATGAGAGAGTCATTCCTCTTTTTCACTGACTCGTAGGGATTTCTCCATCTCGATCCGAATATGTTGAAGGCCTTCGCGAACATGTCGTTGTAGATGAAACCGGCGTGGATCGAGAACAGACCTGGGAATTTGGGGATGAGAGGTTTGGCTGCGTCCTAGCCGCGCCGGGTTTCGTTCGTCCTGCGTTCTCGCTTGCATAAGCATGGAAGGCCATACGAGTCTTTATAAAGAACTAAATAATATTTACCCATAAGAAGAATGATGTAGCGACCGCCGAAGAACATGCCGAAGATCTGCAATATTTATTATTTTCGAAAATAACTAGTTTGAGATTCCCTGGATACTGTAGCTCGTGAATAGAGGTACTGTAATCCTACCGTACCTCGTCCTTACAGTAGTTTCGAAAATACTCAGTTTGCGATTCTTTAGGATAGAGATCTTTAGGATCTTTAGGAATCCTACCGTACCTCGTCCTTGATGTTCCTAGCGATGAGGTTGTTCTCGCGCACGACGAGGTAGATGCCGGCGAGAAGCCTGAGGATGGGATTACGTCATGATTAGCTAATCAATCATTGGCTTTGATGGTTCTCTTCGACAAGTCTACGCGATTTATTGAAACACTAGGAAATCGCGATTCAGCAGCGCTCTAATTCTGATGAATTCATCGTTTACGTCCGTCTGTTCACGAAAGGATTGCGTCATCATTATGTAATCAGCAGAATTTTTTCGAATAGTCCTCTATCGAAGTCTATTAGCAGAAATAGTGTTAGAAATGGCTTGGCCGAGACCCGTTTCGAAAAAAAGAAAAGGAAACTCACATGAGAATTCCGTGTCCCAAATCGCCGAACATGCACGAGAACAGGAACGGGAAGGTGATGATGGTGTAGGGGGCTTAATTAGGAGGGTAATTAGGGTAATTTCCATAAATAAATGCTAAGAATTGGTGATTCGGTGTGTGTTTCAGAAGTGCGCTATAAAGTCGGTCAATCGCTGTGAGGTGATTCTCTCGCGACACTCGCATCAAAATAATTATGAATTATAAAAAGGTTAATCACCAGGATTGATCTCCAAGTAAGAGGCCACTCCGTACGAGTCGACGATCGATTGGAAGACCTGAATCAAATTGAATTGTTTTGTAGATTGAACTATTCGGTTTCAGATATGTTTCACTATTGCGATGTAAGCTGGTTTTGGCAATAGAAGTAATCGCTTATAGGACATCCAACAAACCTACAGCAGCGAATTTAGGGACAATCCCAAAGTCACAACACTCCCTCTGATCTCTACTTTCAATATAGTGGGGCATGTTGTGCATTCTCCACAACTCACCGCCGTGAATTTGTTCGTCTTGTTGTACGTGGGCGGCTCATCGCTGGTCTCCAGCACGTTGAGCACCGGACGAACGGCCGAGCCGGAGGCTTCCTGGAAATAGTTTATTGAAATTCGAAATTCGTTTCCATCCATCCATCCGTTCCATCCGACATCCCTTACAGTACGATAGGCACCGTGAAACAGTATGTTCTCAATGTTCTCGTCTTTCAATATTACGTCTCTCGTCGGTCAGAGGGGCGAGAGAGAATGTGAAAGTGAGAGACACAGACCATTCTTCAGTTCTCGATAGCTTGAGATACCGTACCGTCGCTCGCTCCAGGGCCTCCCTAACGTTGTCGATGTCTCTCAGAGGGATCCAGCACTCGCCGACGAAGAAGCGGCCGATGCCGTCAAAGTTGAAGAGGTTGAGGGTGTGGTAGACCGACTTCTGGAGGTTCACCTGAGATGGGGAGGGATTAGTGCTGTTGGTCGAGCCCGGGTACTGCGCGGAACCAAGCTACAAGCCCTTCAATCAGGTTTCATCCTGGATCCAAACGGCTCTATCTCAAAGTTACAGTACTCACAGGTGTCAGGTGCAACGAGGTCATGCGGAAGTTGCCCGCATTAGCTCAACTGAGGACCAACACGGAACCTTCTCGGACCTAACGGAACCAAACCAACCTGCTTCAACCAGGCCATGTGATTGTTCGCGGCGGCCTGGAGCACTCTGAACCTACACCTCCTAACCCGGAACCAACCCGGAACCAATCCGGATCCACTCCACCAACCCCGTACCTACTTGAGCCACGCCATTTGGTTATTGGCTGCATCTTGGCCCACCTAGAACCATCTCTGAACCAGCCCCGCACCTGTTTGAGCCACGCCATGTGGTTATTCGCAGCAGCCTGGAGCACCCTGAAGCGGTGCTCTCTCGTCTGCCCGATGACGGTCTGGAGGTCGGCGATGCGGGCGCGAACCTGAAGAAAGATGGAGTTATATTTAGGATTTCGAAACAGAAACAAATATTCAATTCCACCTTTGTAAATTTTTCAACGTAACTTAAGTGACCTGAATAACATGGGAATTATAATGATAATTGGGGATGCGGAACTGAAAAATACCGAAAAGAGGATTCTATTCGGTCTTAGTCAATTTTTCAACGTAGATATGTACTACGGCATGATAATGCAATGAATTAGGAGCTGTATCATGCGAGTTAATTGACTGAACAATCACAGATATATCTAGCGCGGAATAACTAATAATTATCAAGTCGGCGATGCGGGCGCGGACCTGAAGACATGGGATTCGATTTGGCCTTTTCACCATCTTCTAGATCCCGAGTTCAAATACGTTTCGTTATTTCCTCAAAACTCACAGATCGATCGAATGAACAGTGGGAGCGTGGGAAGCCATTTAAAAGAAACAAAACAAAAACGCTTGTCATGAGTATAGATAGTTTATTAGTGATGGGATATGGTAGATATCAGAGATCAAAGATCAGTACACTCGTTCACATCGTACTATCTCTAATGTCAGCTTGTCAGAAGGGCCTGAATTTTTTGCAGGTCAGATCAGAGATCAAAGACCAAAGATCACTCGCCTCATGCACGCTGCTCTGTCTTTCCTTCGAGGTGCGCGGGCAGTTGGCGAAGAGCTTGGCCTTGAAGCCGTCAGCTACCTTGAAGAATTACGTCATTATTTTGTAATGCGGGTTTTTTCAAATTTTCCTTTGAATTAAACTATATCACATCATTTTAATTGTAGTATTGACGACTATCCTCATTGAATTTTTTTCTACTATTCTGGAGTATTTTTCTGACTTATGCTTGTCTATTTTCGAGATTCGCCCACCAGTCTCTCAACTCCAACAATCCTCCATTTTCATAATTTTACCGAAATATTTTCGAACATTTTCGAAATTCACTAACCTTATTGATGATGCTCCTCAGTCGATCTCCCTTGTAGAATACGATGAACACGGACTTGTTCACTTTGTCGCCCTGAGAATGAATGTTATTGTTGTTGTTGTTGTTGTTATTGTCGTTGTTGTTGTTGTTATTGTTGTTGTTGTTTGTTTGTTTTGATATTGTCCAGTTTTCGAAAAAACGATTCGGTTAGGTTTCACAAGATCGTTAAAGCCGGCGATCAATAAGTACCCCAATGTGTGTGTCAAGGAAAAATAGAAAGATCGGACGCTAAGACCTCAGTAGCACAAGGTTGTGTATGAATTTGTTCAAGGTACAAATTGGCTTGGCATCGAGGCTGGTGAAGTCCAAGAACTAACGCTCTCCGGGTCTTCTATTCACCCTATTCCTCGCTAAGTATCCTCCAAAAGTTCTCTCTCTCTCTTCCTTTAAACTCACGCTCTCCGGGTCCTCCAACTACTCCAGCCTCATCAATCACAAAACTGTTTATTCGCTTCTAATTTAAAACTATTTATTTAGATCCTCACACTCTCCGGGTCCTCCAACTGCTCCTCGATATCCGCAGCTCTAACATACGCCGTGTGATGGCACGCTCTCCAGAGTACCCTCTCGAAGGCGGGAATGCGCTCGCGACGGATGACACCGACGACGTATCTAAACATCGACATTGAGCGGCTCCTCTTTTTCTCCAGATCCAGCACACTTTATACATATCTATCTGTGGTTATTATTGTATGGTTGCTGTTTATTCCCTTGAATACCCAATATCTCACTGAATGGGCGCCTTCTCCGCCTGTCTGCCTCCCCCGATCTCCTCCTGCTCTTCCAGCTCTTCTTGGGCCTCGCTGTCGACGCCCTGCAATTTCATCATCATTAGGCAACCTCATCCATTTGAGAGATTGCTACCGATTTACTCGCTGCATTTTATCTCGAGCTTACACCTTGAGAACGACAGTCTACTCCCCATCCCATCCTACAATAAAATAATCCCATACTCCATTAAATCCCTCTATTTTCTTACCGAGCAATCGTCTGACTCTCTCATTTCGCAATGCTCTCTCGCCAGTCAAAAGTCGAAAGAGCATGTAAAAATGAGAGAGTGAGACCATTCCTCTTCTTACCCCGGCGAAGAACTCGTCTGTCTTGTTCAACACGGCGTCCCACTCCTTCAAATCGGCAAAGTTCTTCTTCAGAAGGGCGTCGGACTCGTTCATGTTCTTCACGTCACGCTCGAGGTCGTTGAGAGTGGTCTGGAGATAATTATTAATTAATTATTATTTAATTATGATTGGTGAGCATATTTTGATTCACTAGAAGCGCCGGGTTAGAACCACTGCTGAAGTTCGAGGTTCGGATATGTTTCATCGACTGCTGCAGTATCGAGGAAAGGTCTAGGGCACAGCATTCTAACCCTACAGAAAAGGGGGTATCACTTTACATATCGAACTGCAAACTCGAAACTTGACAGGTTGCTGAAACATATCGATATCCTCATTCTGAACAAGAGGATTAATTTTTGAATTTTCCCGCGTTGCCGTATTCGCGATATATTTCAGAGATATCTCAAATTGCGAAAGTGATTTGCAGTTCGAATATGGTAACGCGGGAAAATTCAAAAATTAATCCCCTTGTTCACCCTTATCTGGAGAGAACAAAGAACGCTGTGAGGGCCAATTCCTCTGCGTTTTCAATTCCTTAAAATTTTAAACTTGGCGGCATCCTCTTCAAAATTGATCCGTAATGCTCATTATTTCCTTGCATTTATTCCAATTATTGGTCAATCAGCCGGAACTCGTTCTGCAGCACTCTCACATGTATAAAACTACACAATTCACCTCCAGCTGATTGAGCTCAGTAGTGGGAGCATCGTAATCTTCTTTATATTCTCTGATCATTCTATCCCCTTACGCTTCTAACTACCAATCACAATATGACGACGCTAAACACAGTAAGTCCCTCACTAAGCGTCGTAAGTCTTCCTCTAAACACCGTAAGTCTTCCTCTAAACACCGTAAGTCTTCCTCTAAACTCCGTAAGTCTCGTACCTCCAGCTGATTGAGCTCAGCGGTGGGCATCGCCTCGTAGTCGCCGTCGTCGACTCTTCCTCCGATCTGCATGCCGTCCTTCTGGATCTGCGACTCGAGGAAGCCTGCAATGTGGGTGGTCCATTATAATCTTCGTGGGTGGTCTCAGGACTCGAGGAAGCCTACAATGTGGGTGGTCCTAATAATTCCTCTGGGTGGTCTCTGAGAGCACTGGTTTGAGGGTTTAGACTCGAGTCAGAGCGAACTCGACATGGGTGGTCTCTGGGGCTTGAGGTTTGGTGTTCGAATGCGTTTCGCCGCGTGCATATAGCTGAGAGAGGCGGGTTCACGATTGTTTTTATTCAATCGTATTTTTTTACATAATACCATATCCTCGTTTTCTCAGACTGCCGCATTCGTTAGATAAATTTTCAGAAAACTCACGCAATTTCCTTTCCATCTCGTCGAATCGTCTGATGTCACGCACGAATATGCGCTGGAACGAGTTCACGTCCGGGTTGAGCTGCAAAGAAAGTTGATAAGTGGCGTAAGTTTTCCGATAGATGGAGTTCCTGTCGATTTTCTCACTAGACCCTCATCTGTCGCTATAACCAGAAAGTCTCACATCCTTGAACTGGACGCACGCCTGCTTGCCGAGCTCGGCGACGACGGAGAAGGCCGCGTCCTGCACGGAAGATTACGGTATGATCAGGGTACTGTAGTCTTGGAACTATTGATTTTACGTGAGATTCTCGCCTCCTCGCCATTAAAATGGCAAATTTACTGTGTGCGCCTGTTCTGCTCAGTTCAGATTCCACAGTCTACAGTATCCATCCTACTGTACCTCCTCCATAGTTTGATTAACCTACAGTACCACTAATGTACCGTATCCTTGATCTACCGTATGCAAAACACAGAATCCACCGCACCTTCTCCACAATAAGCTGGCAGAAGCGCATCTCCTCGGAGCGATAAAGGGAGCCCATCTTGATGGATTACTGTAGATCCCCGTAGGATCCTACCGTAATCTGGCGAAGTGAACTGAAATTATTGATTTGTTGTTGATTAGCTCGATTTATTGGTGCAGAAAACGTGCAAATTATTGATCCATTGAATGAGGATGAGATATGTTTCAAAGATGCTACAATAAAAGTGGGAGATACAGAATGCTGATTCCTTCAACAGAGAGAACAACCTACATAAGTCTCAGTATACGGTATAAATCGATAGAGCTACCGTAATCGCTACCGAAATCAGCGTATGAAACTATCGATCGCGAGCAATAAACGCATATTCGCCCTGAGGATAAGGAAAGGAACGAAGCGCAAACACCCTTGACCAGCGCATAGAACGACGTCATAAACCAAACACGGTAGTGCTCTCTCCATTCCGCGCGCTCTCTCGCCTGCCCTAACCTGTCTCTGCTCTCCTTCATTCGCCTGCTCTCTCGCAAATTGAGGATAATTCGGGTAGATCATCGTTACGGATTAGTGAATTCGCGCTGGTCAGAGAGAGATCGAGTGACGATTATGAACGATACGAAAACAGTAGTAATCTCTCACTTCCTCGATTGAAAAGGGAGAGAAAGGAGCGGAATCAATAGCAATTCCGAGCGTTGATTCACTACTTTTGATGCAGCAAAATGAGCGGTTTTTGCCGTTTTGTCTCTGCACTCTCTCGATTTTGCCTGATCTCTCGTCTACTCTGATCGAAAAGAGCGCTGAATCACACTGCGCTCCTGCTTCTCTGAATGAAACGGAGGAACGAAGGAGGAATGAAAGATGCTCTCCTCATTCCGCGTGCTCTCTAGCATTCTCTGACCTAGGAGAGAGAGCCAGGAATGGAGGGACGCTTCAATTCAGTCGATTGATACGCTAGTGAAGGGCTATCGTCGATAGCAATCAGAAGATAAAGGACAATCGTTTCTCTATCAAGAAGGGCGCAATGGAAGAATCAGCGAACGAGCTATCCAAATAAAGTGTTCATGCGTACATTCTCTTTCGCATGGGTGAGAATATGCATTGAATAAAGAAATTGATGATCTAAATGCCGATAAAAGGTGTCAAAATGGTAGTGATGCGTCGGAATTCAGACGGAAAGGTCAATCGTTCTCAATCAAAGTGTGACTCACACTCCGGTTCCATTCACTATACAAAGAGAAAGGAGAGGGAATAGGGGTGTTCGAGGGAGGTCTCAAACGCTTGCTGTTATGATTTATGTGCTAATAATTATTTATTGTGGACAAACGGATTCATACAATTTGCAAATCTTCGGATATGTTTCACAAAGACTTCATAACCTCTATCATTTCACCGACAGCGATTTTATTTCAGTCGGCAAAAGTTGTACACTAACGACCCCGGAGGGTCCCAAACCCGTCGCACCTAGCGCGCACTCATTCCCCCTAAGATCGCGACTAGCCTATAGAATAACGAGCAAACATTAGCACAGAAGGCAGGTTGCGTCACTGGGCAAATATTTTCATTCTCGTCGATGGAAGGACACTGGTCGACACACGAAAAAGAGAGAGAGAGAACATAATAATCAAGTATTTCCGGTAGGTCGATCGAGAACTGACTTGTTTGAGGGGTTACGGTAGATCATAATAGCAGACGGATTCGATTTAGGTTATCAGTCGTCTGAGGTTCACATAATCAGATCAGCAATGTAGATAGAGAAGCTACGAAGGAAGGTATTCGAAAGGTCGATTATTCAATGATTGTCAGCTATTTTATGAAGGAGAAAATAAGAAACTTATCAACGTTTCACCGCGTCACCAGCGTATGCGCTAGTGAATAAGCAGATCAGATCAATTCGCGATCAGCATGAGTCAAACAACATAGTACGGTAGATTACGGTAGATCAGCGCATCAATCAATCGATAGTAGATCACCCCTCTTTCCGCTCAACTCTTCACGGCTCATTGAAACTGCTACAAAGGCGCAAACTGCCAAGGTCATCGAGCGATCCCCTATCTCCACTTACCATCACACCATTACTGTCAAGGGATACGGTAATCGATCGATCGCGAACTGATCAGGCCTACCGTAATCAACATCTCGCAAATGCCGCTTACTGTAGATGAAAATTCGTAAAAGAACACCTACAGTATCCTACCGTAACCGGCAAAGTCAGGCCAATCAATATCAAAAACATATCAGTAAAGTGTGGAAGGGAAACATGGATGGCTTCCCTCCTATCGAAATCGACAGGAATGATGATCTCTTCTCTCTCGCCCTATGATTTCTCCCATCTCCCGGCTCTCTCCGCCCTCTCCCCGTCTGCGCTCTCTCCGATTACCGCGCTCTCTCCTCTCCTCGCTCCGATACAATGGGGTAGAGACTACTTTCTGGTCTTCGGTCGCACGCGGGTTGCTCTATCTCCCCTCCCCTCCCGCCGTCTCTTCCTCTCCTTTCCCTCTCTAACTAGGGATGAACTTTCCCTACTCGCCCATACAACCAAACGACGCAACAGCTAAGAGTGCAACATGGGACATTCGCAAAAGCATGACGAAAATGCAGAGGGTCGTAGAGGTGAGAAAACAAAAGATAGAAAAGTTCAACAAGAGAACAGCGCATCCATCCCTATCTCTTTCTCCAATCAAAAGATAGCGCTATCAAAAGATTTCTGTGTGCTGAAAAGCCCTTGAGTCAATAGTTCGAAGCTCTTGATCGAGCGTTGTTATCGGAACTGCATTGGTCTCGATTATCTGGACGAGTTTATCCCTGACAGTTGAAGATAAAACATCGTCATTTAGCGGAAATGAAAGTGGTGTAATAACAGAAAACATAACAATATTCAACATACTTTCGCAAAGAATCAAACAGAAACAATGTGTGTTGTTGCCCACTAATTAATGTTCACCTAATGCGGGAAGTTTGTGTAAACTGGGCGATATAAAAGATGAAAATGAGGTACAAATCGGAAACAGGGTTTTAGTGATTTAGAGAAGGTGTAACAACAGCATCAACAGGATACATGCCATCAATGGAACTAACAAACTACCCTCGTATGTGAAAGCAAAGTCAAACAACTGATGTAACAATGAGGAAGTGAGAGAATGGAAGCTAATGCTGCATAAATCAAAAGAGATCATTAATCCCTAGACAGACTACGATCTACTCGTCGTCCTCCTCATCGTCATCGTCTTCTTCCTCATCATCGTCGTCGTCCTCATCATCATCAGACTCGGGCTCGGGAACCTTTCCCTTCTTGGCAGGAGGCGGCTGAAAATAGGCATTGTAATAAGAAGAAATTCAGGGAGTAATATTGAAATAACCATAAAATTCAGTCTAGATTTACCTTGGTGAGGGCAGCCTTCTTGGTAAGGGCGACCTTCTTCTTGGGAGGCTCCTCCTCCTCCTCGTCTTCCTCCTCGAGACCCTCATCGGAAGAGGGGATCTCCTCGTCATCATCTTCATCGTCGTCACTCTCCTCCTGAGCGACCTGGATGCAATAATTAGATTAACTATTGAAATACTACGACTGATACAAATATTGAGAACAACAAACTATCGACGTACCGGCTTCTTGGCGGGAGCAGCAGCCTTCTTCTTCTCGGCTTCGGTCTTCTTGGCAGGCTGCAAAGAAAAAAGATCAATAAAAATTAAGAGCATGACTTGAATAAAAAAAACATGTTTGTGAACTGAACGAACCTTGTCAGCAGCCTTGGGCTTGGCCAACGCGAAAAGCACGGTGACGGGGCTTCCATTGATCTACAAGAAAAAAATTTAATATTCACCTCCGATAATTACTTTTTAAAATAAAATTAACAAAAAGTCGTACCTTGAGGCTCTTGTTGGAGTCGAACACGCTCTTGGCCTCAACCTCGGACTCGAAACGGATGAGCGCAATGCGGTCCGACTTTCCCTTTGACTTCTTGGGCGCGGGAGGGATTTTGACGTCCGAAGCCGACTTGAAGATGGTCTTCAGCTCGGCGGCAGTTACGTTTCCGACGATTCCGCGAACGCAGAGAAGGGTGGGGTCGATCGAGCGTTCGGTCTTCTTCTTCTCGATCAGGGCCATGTGCGCCTTGCTCTTCATGCCGCAATAATCGACAGAGAGTCCCTTGGTCTTGGCGAGCTCGGGGTAGGCCTTGTTGGCGTTGGCCTCGGAGGCGAAGATCACCCAGGCGAAGTTGCTCTTGTCGGAGCGACGACGAACGCCGACGATCAGGCCATGGAGCGCCTTGATCTTCTCCTCCTGAACAGGAATAAATAAATAAAAATGTCTAAATTACAATAGAAAATAGAACAATTTTTTAACAAGTTACTCACGCCGAAGGATCTGTCGAATCCTTTCACGAAGAGGGTCTTCTTGTGCTCTTCTTCACGTCTGCGCTCCTGGTCAGAGAGAATCTCGGCCTGGTCAAGCTTGCGCTTGGGCGCGGCAGCGGGCTCTTCCTTCTTGGCAGCAGCCTTAGGCTCGGGCTTTTTGGGCTCAGGCTTCTTCGCCTCGGCTTTCTTGGCAGGTGCGGCCTAGAAATAGTTGCAATTAGAAACAATTACAATAAAAATTATATAATTCTTGTAAGCGTCTTGTAAAATAACAAATAATTATAAATTAAGGTGAAACAAAAAAGTACCTTGGCGGGAGGTGCCTCCTCTTCCTCTTCCTCATCTTCGTCTTCTTCTTCATCCTCGTCCTCCTCTTCATCTTCATCCTCCTCGTCTTCGTCATCTGACTCGACGGCGGCGATTACAGGTGCGGCCTTCTTGGAGGCAGTGGGCTGAAGATCCGTTAATAAATTTCAAGAAAATAAAATAATCTTCAAATATAATTGATTAAATTAAACAATGAATTCCTGTCAAAGCTGCCCAGTATTTATGGGGAAAAGTGACAAACCTTGGCGGGAGCAACCTCCTCCTCCTCATCCTCGTCTTCCTCCTCGTCCTCGTCTTCTTCCTCATCTTCATCCTCCTCATCGTCGTCATCCTCTTCGTCGAACTTCAGCTGGGTGACCTTAGCGGCGGCAGCCTTGCTCTTGGGGTGAGGGGTGCTGGGAGTTTTCGTGGCCGCGGCAGCAGGAGTGCTGGGCTTGGAGATGTCGACCTTCTTGTTGCTCTTGGCATCCTCCTTCTTGACGATGCTCTTGGGGGTAACTGCCGCAACCTTTCCCTTAGCGGGGGCGGGCACCTCCTCCTCGTCGTCTTCATCGACATCTTCATCCTCCAGGCTCTCGTCGTCCTCATCGTCATCTCCCTCTTCGTCCTGGAAAACAAATATTTGTTAATTAATCAAAAAAAATAGATAAGTACATGAAAACAATAAGAACTAGAAGAACACAAAGAAAAAACTCACGTCATCCTCCTCATCGTCGTCATCAGACTCCTGAGCAGCAGCAGCCTTCTTTCCGGTTCCCTTCTTGGGGACGGCAACTTCCTCGTCTGAAAAAATATTTGTAACCGGAGATTACTTCATTCTATAGAATTTGAAATACATATTACAACGAGAGAAAAAAGTACCATAATTGTAAGAATAAATGTAAAAGGAAAACAAAAATTGCTTATTTACAAAAAGGGGATGATGAAATTCAAAAAAAATGATCACTAACCGCTCTCTTCCTCATCCATCTCCTCGTCGCTTCCGGCATCAATCTCATCATCATCATCAGACTCCTCCTGGAGCTTTCTCTTCTTGTCAGCGGGAGCGGCCTTGGTCTTCTTGATGGGCTCTAAAATGTACTTGATCACTTTTCAAAATGCCGCACGTGATCGCATCAAAATGCCGCATGATAAAAAATATATATCAGAATTATACAGATACAAGTGCTGACTCGAACCGTTCTCGTTGTTCTCCTCCTCGTCGTCCTCATCCTCATCGAACTTGCGCTTCTGGCCGTCGAACTTGCCGGCGCCACCGCGACCTCCGCGGAATCCGCCTCCACGGCCTCCGCGACCCTCGGAGAATCCTCCGCGGCCACCACGGAATCCGCCGCCGCGGCCTCCGCGTCTGTCCTCAGAGCCTCCACGGCCACCGCGGAATCCGCCGCCGCTTCCGCCACGGAAAGGCGAGCTTCCACCACGACCACCTAAAAGGGCAACATTTAATTTTTTCGAAAATATTTCATGATGAAATGGCACAAATAAATTTACAATATTGATTAACTCACGAGGGGTGAATTTGCCGTCGCCGCCACGGGGAGAGAATCCGCCACCGCGTCCGCGGAAGCTCATCTCTCCTCCGCCACCTCCGCGTCCACGGAATCCGCCGCCATCTCCGCCTCCGCGACCGCCGCGGAATCCACCTCCTCCGCCTCCGCGGAAACCACCGGGAGAAGCGCCGCGTCCACCACGGAAGCCACCTCCTCCGCCTCCGCGGAAACCGCCGGGAGAACCGCCGCGTCCACCGCGGAACCCTCCTCTACCTCCACCACCACGAGCGGGACTGTCATAACCCATCGTTGAGTCTACCTGGAAGAGCGAAAATTGGCGCGAACAATGGTCACAAAAATCAATATTTCGCGCGGAAAACAATCAAAACAATCAATATAGCTAAAAACTTTAAAGGCGAAATATGAAAATATCCCTTACAAAAGAATTGTGATGCAAAAAGGGCCAAATGCATGCAAATGGGTCACCGCACAATATCGCTTGGAACTTTGCCAACTTTTTCCATTTTCACTGTGTGATTTTAGTTTCAAGCTTTCAATGTTTCCGTACTTTTCGCTTGTTTTCGCCATTTTTATTATTCTCTTTTAACAAATTATCGTTCGCAGCACCATGAACATCCGTGTGGCTCGTCCCGAGGACTTGATGAACACGCAGCACTGCAATCTGATGTGCCTGCCCGAAAACTACCAGATGAAGTATTACTTCTTCCATGCTCTCAGCTGGCCGCAGCTGAGTTACGTCGCCGAAGACGACAAGGTTCGTTGTTCAGTCCTCTTTTTTTGCCATCTGCTCTCGTTTTTAGTTGTTGATGCTTGGCTAGCCCCCGTCATGCATTGTGTATCCGCCTCATTACCATACCGTTACGATTCGGCATGGCTTATTACTACGCTAGACGAGATACTCAACGCCCAGGACAGGACTCATCACATACTAGGGGATACTAGTTCTAGTAAGACGTGACTTGTGTCTTGGTGTTTCTGTACTGCTACTACAATCAGCACTTGAGTGTAAAACCAGATCTGCTTTGCGCAGTATTGTTTCCGTTCTAGATCGATGGGTGTTCTAAGAATTTGATCACTTCATGCGAATCCTGCTTGTGCATTCTATTATATGGCAATGTACACGGCTAGCTCTTGCTTGTGTTTCCATTATAATTCCGTTACTGTTCCAAAGCAACCTCTTTCCCCTTGTGTGGGTGCGAAGGATAAGAGTTTAATAGCTTTTTTGTTGCAATCAAGGTAGTCTCTTGCAGGGCAACGTGGCCCGCCATCTTTGCATACTATCATAGGCGCGAGATAGCACGGGAAAACGAGAGAGTCTCTTGCAGGGCAACGTGGTCGGGTACGTGCTGGCCAAGATGGAGGAGGAGTCGGAGGACGAGCCGCACGGCCACATCACCTCGCTGGCCGTGAAAAGGAGCTACCGCCGTCTCGGTGAGCACTCTCTCGTTTTCATGCACTATCTCGCATATCCGGCGACTTTTTCGAAATAAGTTAGGATAAAAAGGGTAGAATCTCGTCTCCTCTCTCGTTTTCACACACTATCTTGCATATCCGGTGCCTTTTTCGAAATTAGTTAGTGCAAAATCGGGCAGGAAGTTGCTATTTTACTGCAAGCATTTGTTTGCTTTTGTTTAATTAGTTCTAGTCACCAAGGCTTTCGAAATCTGCTTCTAGGTTGTTTTCTACCTTTGTTTAACCAACGAGATGGGAAAGACACCGCACAATTGTCTCGTTTTGCGCATGCAGAAATCCGGTTCGCGCGCATGTTCTTCACACTTTCGCCGTTTCTTTCGGTGCCCTCCGGGTTTCGGCTAGTCTGGTGCAAAGAATGCATGGTGTATTTCGATCATTTTGGGACTTGTAGGAGGTAATTTGCTGTTAGTAGGGCGAAATGCATCGAAATGGATGCAAGACGTCGTACTAACGAATAGCTGACTTGTGGCTGGGATAGATGGAAGAGGTGAGGCCTCAAGACAAAACTGACATGACAAAACGAATTGCGAAATGTGCATTCAGAAAGTGCAACTTGCTGTTAGTAAGCACTTTGCTATTCAAAATAGATTAGCAACGTCATACTAACGGATTGCTAAATGGCAGCTGGGTTATGTGCACAGGATGTCTCACAAAACGCGCTTGCTATCAAATGAACACAATTTATCCGCCCAAAAAAGCGAAAATTGCTGTTAGTAGGGTGAAGATGATCATACTTGATTATCAACACCGAACTAACGGATAACTAAGTTGCGGTTGGGTTATTTAAAAAGGGCGTAGCACAAAAAATGCATGTTTATATTTAGATAGTGTATTTTGCTGTTAGTAGGGCGAAGCTGATCAGAATAGATCAGCAACACCATACTAACAGATGAATGATTCGCAAATGGGTTAGGTATCCAGGGTGTGGCATGAAATGTGCATGATAATGTCTAGAATGTGTAATTTGCTGTTAGTAGGGCGAAGATGATCATAATGGATGATCAACACCGTACTAACGGATCGCTGGTTCCCACATAGATTAGGTAGACAGGGAGTTGCATAAAACATGCTGGTCAGTAATTATTGCGAATTTGGCTCCCAATTGGGAAAAATTCTGTTAGTAGGGCGAAGATGATCACAATAGATTATCAACACCGTACTAACAAACTACTGTCTCTGGCAAGGATTACAATGAATGTATGAGGCATAAAACATGCTGGTCAGTAACTATTGCGAATTAGGCTCCGAAATTGGGAAATTTGCTGTTAGTAGGGCGAAGCTGATCAGAATAGATCAGCAACACCATACTAACAGTTGAATGAATCGCAGATGGGTTAGGTATCAAGGATGTGACACGAAATATGCATGGTAATATTTAGAACGTGTAATTTGCTGTTAGTAGGACGAAGCTGATCGTAACAGATAAGCAACGTCTTACTAACATATAGGTAGAGCTTGGATGGATTAGAAGCAATGGGTGCGGCACTAAAGACGCTGGTCAATATTAATCGCGAATTATGTCCCAAAGGGGGCAAATTGCTGTTAGTAAGACGAAGTTAATCACAACAGATTAACAACGTCGCACTAACGGATAAATGGCTCCCGGTTGGCTTAGATACCAAGTATGTGGCCCAAAATAGGCATGTTAATGTCCAGAAATGCAAAATTGCTGTTAGTTAGGAAGTTGCTAATCAGAATAGATTAACAACAACACTAACGAATAACTGGCTAGTGTATCGCTTAGATGGGAAGGCTGAGACTGAAAAGCACATGCATAGAATTTTTTTTAAAATTGGAAAATTGCTGTCAGTAAGGCGAAGTTCATCACATTAGATGAACAGCATCGTACTAACGAGTAGGAGAATCGGTGAATGTTTAGATGCAAAGAGTGCGGCACAAATCGCGTATGTTAGGCATAATTACGAAATAGGCACCTAGAAATGTCAAGTTGCTGTCAGTAGGGCGAAGATGATCATAATAGATTATCAACAACGTACTGACAAACTGTTGAATCGGGCAAAGCTTACAATCAAAAGTGTGGGGCACGAAACACGCATGGCACAAACACGCTTATTTGCGAAAAAAGCGAAATGCAGAAATTGCAAATCGCTGTTAGTAGGACGAAGTTCATCAAATTAGATAAACAACGTCGTGCTAACGAATAGCTGGTAGCGCCTGGCTTAAATGCAACCAGTGTAGCAGAAAACGCGCATGCTGGAATACTACAGGTCTTCCCTGTGCCTATTGCAATACAGGATGTACTAGAACAGTGGTGTTGCAGTTTTTATTAGTTACTGGAGTATTAGCTGCGAGTATTGCACCTCGTTTTTCTGAAAGAAATAAAAACGACTAATTAATTAATTAATTAATTGCAGGACTGGCGCAGAAGCTGATGGACCAGACGGCGCGCGCGATGATCGAGTGCTTCAATGCCAAGTTCGTGTCGCTGCACGTCCGCGTGTCCAACAGGTGACAGTTTAATCGTTGAGTGAAACAATATATCGCCGGGTTTGAAAGGTTGAAACGGGTGAGTTGTTCTATTATGGTATTTCAAAAGCTATCTGAACGCAATCGCATTGCGTCCGCTTGCGTAATTGTTAAGGGATAGATGAAGCACCAGACTGTCGGGTTAAAGAAAATAATTAGAGAGATTTCATATTGTGTATTTGGCTGTATTTGGCTCCACCTGTGCATCACTGCACGCCCGCGTGTCCTTTCTTTCATAGATGTACGAAACACCAATCCTTTTGCTGACGCACACATTTTTCGAGAGTCTCGAATCGAGACTTTCTGCTGATTCTTGACAATTTCCTGTTGTGGTTATCTAGATGAACTGTTCCGTCACCAGCAATCATGAAAGATTATCGGACACATTCCACGGGGCGGGAGGGGCAAAGTGTCTGTTTGCATAGCTGTTGTTCCTCGCCAGTGACGAGGAGTCACTGTTTTGACTCCTCCCGCCCCAGTCACAGCGACGGAATTGGGCGAATCGATTTT
>LS560446.1:22528-33075 GCA_900490775.1 Pristionchus maxplancki | reverse complement strand
GGGCTATTGGGTCTGTGAGAAGGAGATTGCAAACTGGAATAGAGTGTTTTGGCAATAAATATAGGCCGGGTGAATTGAGAAATTTGAAGGGAAGTCGCTATTGGGTTTCGGGGGATTGGGGTATGGCGAGAATGTCTAGAGTTACTGATAATTTCGAGATGGCGAGCTGAAGGAGTTATAATTGTTAATCTTTATGAAGCATGTGCCGGTTCAGCCTTTGATAGGGGTAAGGTAGGTTGGTCTATGGCGAACAGAAAAGTTATGCTTTGAAGAAGAGAAAAAAAAAGAAGAATTACCAAAAACTATCAGATGTGCTAGATTTTGGCGTTACTGTTGAGCAGAGTTTGAAATGTGACTAGGACGCGCACTCGAGTTTCATGGGGTTGTGAAATAATGAGAATTTTTGGAGTTTCTGATAAATACATGTCAGCTTTGGTAAGAAAAGAGAGTAATGGGTGCAGTTGAGTTTCGGAGAGTTGTGATAAGTGAATAAGGTTTCGATTTGCTGATGGATTTGCTGTGCACTCTTCAAAAATACTTTTACAAATTCTGTTCTAGGCAAGAGTTTGGGAATGGTTGAATTGGGTTTCAGGAGATCGATATAGGTGTGGAATTGCTTGAGTTCATTTCTCGGTCTTACAATTACGATCACCAGTAACACAGTAGAAAAGAAAAAGAACGCACCCTGGAAGTGAGCAGGCCATTGGCGAACATTATGAAGGCGTCCTTGTACGAGCAGATGACCTGATGGAAGGGAGGGATTACGGTTCTTTTGTGTTTCACTGAGAGTACAAGAGCGAGGCGAAACAGGGAAGCGCAATCAGAAGTAGGAGTTCACGCGGAAATAAGTTTACGATTTTAGACTTCTGCAGACTCGCACAGTATTCTTTGGATACGGTATCCTCATGATACGTAGCCAGAATATCGGTATCTTCATAGTTTCTGGCTTATCAACAAGCTACAGCACTTCTCATTGTGGACTGTGGTAGGCGGGGCCGGGACCAACCGGCAGCGTGAGCAAGTGCACGAGCGGGAAGTAGATGTCGTTGAGGGCGAAGGCTAGGAGGAGGTGGCGGTAGGCGCCGATCTCGCGGGGTGATCGATAGATGATGAGGTAGACCAGGAGGGTGTTGACGGCGAGCGAGAGGGCTGGAAAAAGATCGTGGGAACTTGTGGGTTTCACGAGGTGATCAAGTAGCGACAGTTTCTACTGTCGTCAATGCGTCACACTCTGGGCATATTGAGCATGATCAAGGGTTGCCGAATAAGGGAGAGTGTTTTGCGAAAAGGCTGAAAGCAATCAAAGCCTCACCGATATTCGTGCATTCAACGAGCACGAGAAACTCGAATAGCGCATGGTCGGAGTCGGAGAGCATTCGTGATTGTAAAGGGGGCTGAAAATGGCTGGAAATTGATTTGTGCAATGAGCAAATGGCAAAGGAAAAGGAATCTAGACTAAAATAAATTCTAAAACTGCGCTTGACAGAGCTTTGCGTGCATCAATGATGTAGGCGTCAAGTGACTGTGATCGATGCTGACAGTTATTCATTATTAGGCATATGCCGTAAGCAGAGAGACAATCCCAAGAGTGGGATTATCGCAGTGATTACGGAGGTTGTAATGAGCTATTGTTGGCATTCGTCGAATGGCGAGCATTCTTGCGTAATGAGCCCCGGGGAGAATGGGTTGTGAGATAGCCCAAATCTGCACCCTCCCATTCCATCCCACACGGGTTCGATTCCCGGCCGTGACACCGCCTCCGCCCCACCAAGGCGCTCGAAAGGGGAATTGGTAGTGACTAGATCACGCGGTAAAGTAGGTCCGAAGAAGAGATTAGGCCCTCCGGACTGAATTGGCCTTTTTAAATTAAAATTGTTCACTGCCCTAGCAGTGGCGCACCGCAGGACGTAAGTGCCTAGAATAACTGTGTCACCTTTACCTTTACCTTTACCAAATCTGTCGTGAGAAGGCGCAGTTTGCTCCTCGGTTATTTTGTGTTTCACTGAGTGTACGAGAACGATACGGCTCAGGACAGTGCAATATTTTCTATGCTCCGGGTAAGATTTACCAAAAAGATCACTTGCGAATACTTCGCCTCGAGCCCGGTCATTTCTGGTTTGCTCCGATACTCATTTAATGTTTCACTGTGAGTACGGGCACTAGGCGATGCGCGGGAATGCAATGGATCGTTTGTGCACGGCGCAATAATATTTGCTGATTAGGGCTGGCAAATGAAGAAAAATTCTCCTCATTCTGCGCACTCTCTCGTCGAGCGGACCGGTGAGAGAGAATGAGAAATGAGGAGTGCATTCTCTTCATATGCCAGCCCTATTGCTGATGTCGATGAGCTATCGATCGGAATTGTGGAGCTCCACATCAGTTGCTTTTGGGCTTCATGGAGGGTATGAAACCGGAACGATTCAGGGGAATCCAATGGGATTGGATTTGTTGAGCCAAAATTAAATTTATGCGTCATTCTGATGATGGAGAAAAGCGCACGTTGTGCACACTTGATTCGGTATGGGTTGAGCGTTCCACATCAGTTTCATTCGGGGTTTCATGGTGGGTATGAAATCAGTGCGATTCAGGGTAATCCAATGTATGAAAGTATCGCTGTAATTAATTATCTCCCTGTTCGCAGTTCGACCTCTCGCATGGTTAGGGTTTCATAGGGAATATGACATGAAGCGATGCTTGGAAAGCCCATTACGATCCTCTTATGCGCAGTAATTAGATAGATCCTCTTACAATTAGACATGGTGTATTTTTATTATTTTGAGGATAATTTAGAAACAAATACATTATTTTAATATAGTTAATTAATTATTTTCCCCTTTCAGTTCGACCTCTCGCACGGCGCCCTCCTCTGCGCGTCGGCCCTCGCCACAGCCTGCACCGCCTCCTTCCTGCTCTCGCTGCTGATGAGTGCGGTGGTGATTGGGAGCCGGGCGGCAGGGATTAATCCGGACAATGTGGCCACGCCCATCGGTGAGATACGGGAGTTTATGCCGAAATTGGGACTTGTAAAGTGGTAGATTGTGTTGATATATGATCCAGACAACGTCGCTACGCCCATTGTTGAGCTGCTGTGAATTATAGCGTGGTGTCGGCTAGTGATAGGATAGGAGGGCCGGGATGACTCCTTCCTGCTCTCGCTGCTGATGAGTGCGGTGGTCATTGGGAGCCGGGCGGCAGGGATTAATCCGGACAACGTGGCCACGCCCATTGGTGAGTTTTTTTGTAAGTGCGTATGAGAAGAGCCGCAGACATTAATGTGGCCCATCGGTGGGTTGCGTTAGCTTCTAGATGAGTCCATGGTAGTGTTGGGATGTGATCGGAAGAACGTGGCCACGCCCATTGGTGAGTCACTGTAGATTGTGGGGGTACTGTAGCCATTTCCGTAGCCTTGGCTGGTGATTAGATGGGGTGAAAACGTGCTAGAAGGGCTTCATGCACCAACCCGGACAACGTGGCCACGCCCATTGATGAGATGCTGTGTACTCTACCGTAGTCGAGGCGAGTGAGATGGTAGGGGTGGGGGGAGCGTCGTAGAAGGACTGCAGGCATCACAATCAATCCGGACAACGTGGCCACGCCTATCGGCGAGATACGATGGTTTATACCGTAGTCGAGGCGAGTGATACGGTAGGATGGTAGGCGTGGGAGGCGCGTCTTAGAAGGGCGGCAGGCATCAACCCGGACAATGTGGCCACGCTTATCGGTAGAATACTGTAGATAGAGGGATAGGTGCGGGTTGCATGTGAGACCAGTCGAGTTGCGGTTGCACAGTTTCTTCAAGGGACTGAAGGAAAGTATCCGAGGATTGCTCGGTTAATTGCTGTGTGAAATCTAAATCTCAAACTACGCTAAAATAGCCGTTTGTGCTTCACTCCTGCGTTGCATGGTCTGTGGTGGGATCGTAGTTGATTGCTTACAGCCACTCTTTGATTTAAATGATTTTTTTGTTGTTAACAATAATACTAATTGCAGCCGCCTCACTGGGCGATCTGACGACGCTGGGCGTGCTCTCGCTCTTCGGCTCCCTGTTCCTGCACGCGCACCAGAACGAGGGGTGAGCTAATTACTGTTAATTAGGTTATTAATTATATTAATTAATTAATGGACAATGAGAAGAGAAGCATTGATAGCGCACTAAACGAGGGGTGAGGATAATTAGTTGATCAATTAGCAATTTATAAATTACGATTGGTGCTGGCATTCTGCTTGGCGTGATATGTAGCACTCGTTTGTGATCATAATGGGGAACAGAAAAGATTTTGCCGTCGGTTGTGTCTGATTAGCACATGCGATGTTTGCGTTTCCGTGATTCCATTAGATCTGAGGAGCGAAACGGTCAGTGTGAAGCTGGTTGTGTATTTCAAACCGTCCCAATTTTCCTTCCACTATGCCCGGAAGTGTTGCGTTTCGCGGCTAGGATTAGTCTTGGAGATACGCCGTATTGCCAATGTTTGCTTCTCTCGCAATACACGCATTCAATTATTTTTATTAATTAATTATCAATTAATTAATAAAGCTAATTGCAGCTGGCTCAACGTCGGCATCATCGGCTTCTTCGTGGTGCTGGCGCCGGTGTGGCTGCGGATAGCGATGAGGGACGCGGGCGCGGATCAGGTGAGGAATGGGCGTTCACTAGGTAGATTGGAGGATCGAAGCGCTCAGATATGGGTACGATGTGTTGGAGAGGGTGATCAGAGCAGGTATTCCTATTCAAATCAAGACAGTTTCACTAGTGATGGCCTGGTAAGGGGGAGGGAGTCATTCGAATTTTGGGCAGTTAGGTGATGATTAGATGAGCAGTGGGAGAGGATTCTTCGTGGTGCTGGCGCCCGTCTGGCTGCGGATAGCGATGAGGGACGCGGGCGCTGACCAAGTAATTCACAATCAGATAGTTTGCCATTTATGACCAACCGCGGTCACGTTTCACAGAATCCTCATAAATGTTGCCGCATGAAGGCTAGTGATGAAATCAATTTGGTTTTGCAATATTAGAAGTGGTACTGTTTGTGGTGTAACGATTGTGGACGAGATTCGAGTTGAGGGACGCGGGCGCTGACCAAGTAATTCACAATCAGATAGTTTGCCATTTATGACCAACCGCGGTCACGTTTTACAGAATCCTCATAAATGTTGCCGCATGAAGGCTAGTGATGAAACCAAAATGATTGTGCAATATTAGAAATGGTAGTGTTTGTGGTATAGCGATTGAGGAAAAGGGGCAACTGGTGATTGTTTTGTGTTTCATTGGCTAGTCTTGGGGGGTACTTGCAGATGCTGAACAATTTGACTGTGGTTAATTATCTTGCTAAATAAAAGTATGGAGAAAGCGTTGAGGAGTGAGAGAGGAGCGACACGGGTGAAGAGTTGGCTTGTACTTTAGGTTTCACTGGAGTGATGAATTTCCTTGCTGGTAGTGGAGATGGGATTTGTTTGTGATTAAAGGAGCAGGCTTGTGGCTGGCCTATGTTGCGTTTCTCTATAGTCTGAAATAGGAGAACTACTAGATCATGCAATTGGTTGCGAGGTCTCTTGATAAACACATTGCGGCGAGCGGCAAGGATGAACCAGGCGTTGAATGGAGCCTGTTCAATTTGAGTCACACACTATTTGTATAGGAGGACATTATTAACAAAGGTGATAGTGATGTTCCAACTGATTCAAATTCAAACGTAGCTGTGTGGTTGATCTGGCCTTGGGCGTTTGTGTTTTATTTTATTTTGCTAATACGTGAGAGAGGCGTTGCTGCGGGGTTTGTGCTTCACGGCGACTAGATCTTGTAATACTCACGGACTGCGGCAGTGATTCTGCGATTATCGTTTGATGAACATAAATTAATCATTTTGTCTGACTGAAGCGGGTCTGCGCAATGTGTGAACGAACTAGAAACTGAATTAATGACGCGAATGTATCCATTCTTCTCTTTATCTCTCCCGTTCCCTATCTCAGGTGCTCCGCTCCAGTATTTGGGCCGCTAAAACGATATAGTGTGCAAAATCGGGATCTCCAAGTATTTATTTTCTTAATTTGTCTCACATTCCGCAGGTGCTCCGTCACGGCTGGTCGCCCGTGATCTTCTCGATGCTGATCTCCTCTGGCGGAGGGTTCATCCTGAAGAGGGCCGTCGAGCAGTACCCGAAGATTGCCAGCTTCCAGCCTGTGATCAATGGTGAGTGGCTGAAACGGGGGAGCGCCGGGTTTGAAACAGGGGGGGGGGGGTTTGGTTAATGATTGGTTGATGATGATGAAGTGCCGCTGGATTGAAGTTGTTGGTCCGTCACGCTATTCATGTATTGGAGAAATGTCGAACGAAAGGTGTTTATAAGTGTTTTGAAACAAGAGTGAGATTGGTAAAACGAATTGTGATTCTAGTGTTGTGAGGGCTGTGATTGTGAAGTACTCGGTAAGGGCAAATTTCGAAATTGCTCGATTAGCAATTGCGACTAGATCGAACTGATAGCGCATACGCTGTGATTGTAAATAGTCAAATTTACGCTTGACCTGTTAGTATCTGACGATAGCCAGATAAGTCTGACCGTTGCAAGATAAAGTTGCCCCACCGGTGCATACGGTAGCCAGGGTTACGATAGTTTTGATTCTACCGTATCCTCATTAATCGATTTGATTGAAGGCGTGGGCGGCAACCTCGTGGCGGTGCAGGCGAGCAGGCTGTCGACCGCGTACCATCAGGTGAGAGGAGTACTGTAGGTTACGATATCGGGGGTACGGTAGGATACTGTGGAATATCGATTACATGACTTTATACTATCAGGTGAGTGGGGTAAGTAGGCTAGGGTGCAATACGCTGTTGGTCTGAGTAGAAATGAGCCAGAGCAGTGTTATAATAATCGGTGAAGGAATGCTCGGCGTACCTAATTCACCGAACCAAATGAGACCGCGTACGTTTGAGCTGCAATCGCACGATGCCTGCCCGAATAGTCTTGTCGAGCCAATGATGCTCAGCCAACTGTATTAACAAAAATGAATCATTCCTCCAATTTCGACAATACGCACTCGGTAGATTCGCGCGACGGTGATCCCCCTATGATTCCAGTGATGTCTTGGATGACCAATGATCTTCTGCTTAGCGATTCTAAATTTTGGAGATTTGAGCAGCAATCTGCGATTTTCTGGTGAGAAAAATGATTTAGCAAATTCGCCGAATGATGTCCATTGGACATTGTCCAATTGCGTCCGTGTGAGTGTGAACTGCAGACATCGTTTATACCTTTTTAGAAATTTGTGGTAGAGACTAACTCTTGCGAAAAATAAATCGTTGCTCCAAGTTCGAGAATGGGCTCCCGGTAGATTCACAATTCGATAATCCCTAATGAGCCTATGCGGTCCTAGCTTGCCAATAGCATTGTCTTTGTTGTTGCTCGAAGTAACCATAATCCGAAGTTGGGCCGATTTGTTATATTGTTATTCATTCAACAATCCACATCAATAAATAAATAAATAAATATTATCCTCTAATTCGCAGATGGGTCGACTGGGCGAGCTGCCGAACGGGTGGACGGTGCGCCGCTTCGCCAGCTTCACGCGCGCATTCTTCAGCAAGGGTACGGTGGGTTTGGGCAATGACGGAGACTACGATACTTTGAGCATAATGTCAGAGAATACGGTACTTTTGGGCACTGTAGTGATAATTGTAGCCAGCCTTCTCCATTGCTAATGTAGAAGACCATGGGTCACTGTGGTAACGATGCACGGTAGATTACGGTAATCATCTTCACGAGATCTTGTAGCTTTGATGCCCCATGGTCAGACAGACCTAGAGAGTGTGTGAGATGGAGAGGGTGAGAAATGTTCGTCCCCTTTCCAGACTGGGATGCTCTCTCTCTGATCAGACAAACCTAGACAGTGTGTGAAATGGAGAGAGTCATAAATAAATAATCTTCGATAATCTCCCCCTTTCCAGACTGGGACTCTCGATCGGCGCGCGTCCTGCTCTTCCTCGTCGTGCCCGGACACATGTTCTTCAACTGGCTAATTAGGTGAGTTAATTAGTCTAATTAGCTTAATTAGTTGCTTAATAAAGTACATTTATTTGGATAGCATAATAGATGGGAATGTTAGGAGAGGAGGTATTAGTAGGGACCGTGGCTGAAACGAGAAGTAGTAATGTCGAAGCGCGAGTGTGATGGGTGGGTTTGAAATGTTGGCTGAATATTGTTGTTTTGACGTAGTTGTTTAGCTTGATAATTTTGTTGTTATAGTTGTTACTTTACATAAAAAAAGCCCTGCGAGGAAGCATCAACAGACTTGCATGGGCAGGTGGCAAGTAGTAATCGTGAGACGTGATTGCTCCTAGCGATCCTCCTCCTCGGAGAAAGAGAGAGGAGAAGGAGTCCCTCTCATTTGCTATTTTGTTTTTCTGTTATATACTGTTTCTGTGTGGAATTGGTGAAGCTCGA
Organism: Pristionchus maxplancki; assembly: GCA_900490775.1. NCBI lineage: Eukaryota > Metazoa > Nematoda > Chromadorea > Rhabditida > Neodiplogasteridae > Pristionchus > Pristionchus maxplancki. Next base: position 24,643 of record LS560446.1, on the reverse strand, counting down.
AGCGCAGCGAGATGAAGGAAGCGCGAAACTCAAAGTTAACTGCTGTACGAACGCGGAATCCTCGCTTTGTTTTCCTTATTTCTCTCTTTTTTAAAAATAAATTTCGCATCGGGTTAGCTTGTAAACAGCACAGTAAATTTAGAGTTTCGTGACGATTACATCCCGCTGCGCTTTGGGCATCGCTAATCTGTTTGAGGCCATTTTTTCAACATCAAAAAAGTAGCGGGGCACGCACAGACGTTCTGTATTTCCAATATTCTGACGGACTATACAATTAATTAATTAACTAATTAATTAATTAACTAATTAATATCCTTCTCCCAGACTGTTCCACTTCTCGGCAGCGGTGCCGCCGTCGGGCGCGCTCTTCACGAGCTTCTACCTGTTCGCCGCGCTCGCCCAGGTACCCTAACCCTACAGTATTACATGCCATTTGACCCGACCTACCGTAATCCCTGAGTATTGTTCCGTATCCTCTGTGATGCGCTCGCCCAGGTACGGTTATCGTACCGTAGACCTACCGTACCCTCTGACCCCACCGTATCCGTAGTATAGTGATCTCATGTACCGTGCTCCTACCGTAACCTCTTTTCTTTGGCCCGACCTGCCGCATCCCTAGTAGTGATGATCCTGCCCATCCTTGTACCTCCGCAGCGCTCGCGCTGAACGGGAAAAGGCATCATCGAATGATAATCAGCTGAATTCAAAACCAGTAGAAAAGCCCGGTGCAGTATGGCTTGGCGCTTCGTTGGTTTGCGTTTCGGGTGCTCTATGTCACCCGGGAACGTGTCGGTGTTTCAATATCACGGTTGAGCATAAAACTATTTTTAAAAAACCTTAACATCGTCGTAGGTCATACTCCCCAGAATACCGTAATCTACAGTAATCGCTTGCAGGTGATCGTCCTCCTCTACGTGTGCCAGTGGCTGGTGTCGCTCGTGTGGGCATCGGGCATCGATCCGGACAACGCCGCCATACCGTATGTGGTTTATGAATTTTAATAGAGATTGTATTAGATTTTATAACAGTAATCCCTACGCAATGGGCGATCTGTGATAAATTATAGCATTATCACTGATAATGCTGCAGTAGCAGCAGACACCTCGCTTATTTATCTGGGTTTCGGGGTTTCTATGTGTGACTGGAAAGTGTTGATGCGTCAATGAGGCTCTTGGGGCGTGTAGTGAAAAAACCAATTCTCAAAAACGGGGTTCAGATGGTCCTTCAGCATTGTCTTATCGGGGACAAACTGAACGTGATCGTTTTGATTGTGATTGCAAGTTTTGAACTCACGTGTGCCATGTTCAGGTACCTGACGGCCCTCGGCGACCTGCTCGGCACGGCCTTCCTCTTCATCACCTTCCACGTCGTTGACGCCATCGAGCCGACGCTCGTCTGAGCCTGACTCCGCCCCCTTTCGAAGCCACGCCCACTTTGGGCCACGCCCCCTTTTTGTGTGAGTACTAGACTAGGTTGTGTGTTTGGCCATTGACTCCCTGCTTCTTATTCGATGTACAGTAACCCAGTAGGCTCTGGCAGGCACCAGAGCGCCGCATAGAAAAGACGCCTACAGTACTCGCTTGTCCCTAGCCCCGCCCATTATCGATTGCCCCTACCGTAATCCCCGACCAAAGCCCACCCATCATGCCAACGACACTGTATTTGAGAATGGTAGCACAAATCTGAGAATTTATTCGCTCAGAGTATGAGAGAGAGGATTATACAATTTCGTAGTAGGTAGAGATTTGGTGTACAGTAGTTTCTAGCTTGTTGTCATGCCCACTATCTTTTTTGCTAATTGTCACAGCTGTAATTATTTATTTTCGGTGTTTGTACTTTTCATTAGCATTTATTTTCATGCCTATTGTTCCATTCCTATAACACATCGTGCATTTTAGACAATGATTTTCGAAACATATTTTAGTCGTACTACCCCCTGGTGATGTATCAGATGATTCGTATAAGGTCCTGCAGTGAATCCAAATCATTTCGAAAACCAAATGCAGCTAACCCCGCCCACTCTTCAACCCCAATCCCCCGAGCTTTAACTCTAGTCAGCATGCCTTTCAGTTCAGTAAACGTCCCTTTCTTACCAAAAACAAACAATGTTTTATT
>LS560446.1:7477-20100 GCA_900490775.1 Pristionchus maxplancki | reverse complement strand
TCTCGAAACGAAAGAACTGCAAATTTCCCCGCCTAATTCAAAACTCTCTCGAGTCTATGCAAAAGTAATGGGGGAGGGAGGAGGGGGTCGATGTCATTTACATCGATTAGCGTGTCTGATCCCCCTCTCAGTCAAATGATCAGACTGCAAATTACTGAAATTATTCGCCCACCCTTATCTGTCGGGGCAGAATGCTGTGACCGGTGAGAGAGTACGCGAAATGAATAGACGATTTCTTCTAGCAATCCCTAATCATAACTAAACATGGCTTGCTTGACTAGGCGTTATCATACAGGTAAAGTTGGAAGAGATATGAATTGAGGCACACTCACCCATGGGCAGATTAACAACTTCACTGCTGTCTCCGGTGACCTCTGGTCGGAGGGCGATGTCGATGCGATCGAGTGTTCCATTGTGGGAGGGAAGAGGGATGCCGAGGATCTTAATTGGGTAATTAATTAATTAGGCTAATTAAATAATTAATTAATGATCGTACCTTGCCCATGAGCGGGAAGAGGTCGATGTTCTGGGGGATCGAGTCGATCTGAGAGGTATTGTATTAATTTTTGTATTGTCAATGCGGCAGCAGCATTAATGAGAACAGAGTGAAACCTATTTGATTTCCGTACTTCAAATCACCGTACCGTTGTCTTTTCGGCAAAGCTCGGGCCTCTCATTGCGCGCATCTCGTTATTGTAACTATGAGAAACGCTACATCGTAATCCAACAGTAACCATGACTACCGTATCCCTACCGTAACCCAACAGTGACCGTACCGTTGTCTTCTCGGCAAAGCTCGGGCCTCTCATCGCCAGAACAGCGCGCATCTCTGCATTGTCAGGGGCGTGACCGTGCGTAGAGGAGTGGAAGGTGGCTGGGTCCTTCCTGGAATAGGAGGAGTACGGTAGATTCGGGGTACGGTATATGTGAGTTTGAGGATGCAATGTGTAAGAATGGCTGAATGATTCATAATCTGGTAAAAAGAGCAAAAATTCATGGCAAGTGAGGTCGTTCCTATGATCAGTGAAGGCGATATCACGCATGTCACCTAAGAATCGAGTAAAATCAGGTGTTTGGTGGCACATTATATGACCTATACATTTCTGTGAAGTTTTCGATAGTCCATAGGGTCCCTTACAAGGTAGCGTCGAGCTTTGTTCCAAATTTTCGTTTTCAACGATGAGAGAGGTCGTCAAAATTTTCAGGCGCTGAAATAAGCCAACTTTGAAGGGCCGTAGCTCTTTCCAACTTAATTTTGGTGTTTGGTTGTCAAGATATAAAATGTTCCAAATTTGACGGAGATGACGCCTGACTCATTGGATTGTCGATATTCTCATTAGTAATTCACTTAATTAATTAAATTAATTAAATCGGCATACTATTGAATACCCAGGATAATTAATGGCTAGTGAGATGGAGCTCGAAAAGACGAATCGAATGATATGCTGGACATTTTCCAAATTTAGTGCGCTACTAAGTTGTGTTCATTTGAAATTTTTTACGGCACCATGAAAACTTGCGATTTCACACGCATCATTGTCAGGTTAACTCTAGTAGGCGCTTCCCATCTCCCTAACCATGTCCTGCGTGGTCTAGTGCTTAAAGCGTCAGGCTACATTTTGCTGACTTTTGAAAACCGCGGTTCAATTCCCCTGGCTGAAAAACTTTTTGCACTTTTTTGCTACTAATCTGAGCCCTCGTTCCCATTTATTTCAAGTAACCATGGCTATGTGGTTCATGCGAACGTCTTCATTGTTAAAGAAAATAACAACGATCATTGGTGCATTTTTAAAAAGTCTGACAATCTTTTAAAAATATTTTAAAAATTTAAGCTTAACTTATGATCCAGTCGCAATGATCGATTAGCAAAAAAAGTGCAAAAAGTTTTTCAGCCAGGGGAATTGAACCGCGGTTTTCAAAAGTCAGCAAAACGTAGCCTAACGCTTTAACCACTACACCACGCAGGACATGGTGAGGGAGATGGGAAGCGCCTACTAGAGTTAACCTGACAATAATGCGTGTGAAATCGCAAATTTTCAAGGTGCTGTAAAAAATTTCAAATGAACACAACTTAGTAGCGCACTAAATTTGGAAAATGTCCAGCATATCATTCGATTCGTCTTTTCGAGCTCCATCTCGCTAGCAATTAATTATCCTGGGTATTCAATAGTATGCCGATTTAATTAATATAATTAATTAAGTGAATTACTAATGAGAATATCGACAATCCAATGAGTCAGGCGTGATCGCCGTCAAATTTGGAACATTTTATGTCTTGACAACCAAACACCAAAATTAAGTTGGAAAGAGCTACGGCCCTTCAAAGTTGGCTTATTTCAGCGCCTGAAAATTTTGACGACCTCTCTCATCGTTGAAAACGAAAATTTGGAACAAAGCTCGACGCTACCTTGTAAGGGACCCTATGGACTATCGAAAAACGTCTTCCGCACATTTTCGGCTTTTTCAATGTGCCAAAGTTTATTTGATCCTTAGGTGACATGCGTGATATGTTTCACAGTTTGCTGAAAAATATTGAAAATGTTTGAATGTTGATTTTATCATGCTAGGCTATCCAACAAAACAAAAAAATGGGGAAAAAAATATCCAACAAAACAAAAAAAATTCAGGAGTCTACAATCGATAAACTAACGTACCAGGGACAGATAAACCTCGCGTCGGCTCCTATCTCGGGCACGACCATCACTTGCCCCAGACGGGTGTCGGAGGAGAAGTGCCACGACTCGGGGACGTCCTGAGATTGGAAGATTGATGAATAGATATCTACCACCTTATTCTATGGGCATCGAACGAATCGAACATTCCGCATGCAACTTTGTATGTACATCTCTCGTTGCTGTATTCGCATAATTACTTTTTTGAGCTGTTTTTTGCTGTTAAATCGGTCAGTCATGTTAGACGTCGACGCAGAACTAAAAGTCCCCCTCTGACCTTGGTCCACATCACTTTCACCGGCAGCTTCTTCTCCTCGACGATGGCGGAAAGGGATTCGAAGATCTCGACGGCGTGCTCCATCGTGTAGGCCAGGATGGTGTGGTCGGAGACCTGGAGATTACGGTAGATTGTGGTTACGGTAGCGGATGGGTACTGTAGTTAATTGAGTTCGATAAGGGATCAAGAGTGCCCTATAGTGTAGGCAAGAATAGTGTGGTCGGAGGCCGATAAAACAAGCAAGGGTACGACATTTCTAACGCAGTCTTGCAAGAGCTCCTAATTCGGAATGATGTGTCGCCTATTTCTAATTGCAATTCAGAGCTCACAATACGAAATTGTTAGTTAGATTCTCACCTGGTAATCCACGCCAATCTTGCCCTTGATGTGCTCGTCCATGCAGAGGACGAGGTCGAGTGATTTGACCTGACAGAGAGTACGGTAGGCTACGGTAACCATTACGTTACGACCAATAAGAGGATACTGTAGGCTACAGTAGTCTATGGTAGGTTACGGTAGCAATCGATAATGTCATTTGACTAGTGGATCAATAAAGTTAATAAAGAAGGTTACGGTATTGATGGTGAATATCGGATCAATAGACTATTGTACAGTATCCTACAGTACCTCGGCATGGCCGTGATCGGCAGTGAAGATGATATCGGTGGTGTCGAAGAGGTCTGGAAATTGCCGATTTGAATTTCGCGCGATAAAATAATCAACTGTTGCGTTTTACATGCGATACTTGCAGTAATCAATCCACACAGCCGTGGGTCGGTTTGATGATCGTGTGAAACATACATGCTAGAGATGGCAAACCGGCACGCGACTCTCCTGGTTTCGCGTGCTCTCTCGTTCCTCTAACCAGCGAGATAGTATGCAAATCGAGGAGGGTCGTTGCCGTTTTGCCATCACTAATACATGCCTTTGACATCTCCACTCGGTCTTTCTTTAACCATTAGAGCACGAGTCTAGTCATTCCAGTGGGTGAGAGAGCGGGCAGAATGAGGAGAGTGCAACCCGAATCTTGAACTCACCGAGTGTCTTCAGCCGATTCAGGAAGTAGCCGAAAGTGACGTCGAGGTCGGCCATTATCTGAATGCGGACCGGTTATTAGTTAAACCGGATTCTGATTCTATTTCCCGGATACGGCTCCCCAATCCCCGGCTCACCCTCCGGTAGTGTCCATCATGGTAGAAGCCGTGCGTGTGCAGCGTGTGGTCGGGTTCGGAGACGTACCTGAATGGTTGAGGCGTGCACTTTCTCTCATGAATCCCGGAACACAGGCGAGAGAGCGTGTGAAAACGAGAGAGTCGTCGAAAATTTGCTCTATTTTGTACAGAACTAGCCAATCGTAGGCGAGAGAGTGCGTGAAATCGAGAGAGTCGTCGAAATTTTTGTCTATTTTGTACAGAAGTAGCCAATCGTAGGAGAGAGAGTGCGTGAAAACGAGAGAGTCGTCGAAAAATTAGCCCGTTTTGTTCAGAAGTAGCGAATCGTAGGCGAGAGAGTGCGTGAAATCGAGAGAGTCATCGAAAATTTGGTCTATTTTGTACATTAGGAGCCAATCGTAGGCGAGAGAGCGTGTGAAAACGAGAGAGTCGTCGAAAATTGGGTCTATTTTGTACAGGAGGAGCCAATCGTAGGCGAGAGAGCGTGTGAAAACGAGAGAGTCATCGAAAATTTGGTCTATTTTGTACAGAGAACTCACCAAGCGACCAGGTTCTTGCCCGACTGAATAGCGTCGATGACGATCTCCACCTCGTCCTGCCAATGAGAGACGTCACCATGGTCGGACCAGGCACTGCAAAGCCGGGAATTAGGATGACCGAAGAATGCAAAAGCCGGTCACGGCTCTATAGAACCCTGGCCGATGTCGCCGTGGTCGGACCACGCGCTGGAAAGCCGGGAATTAGGACGACCGGAAAATGGTTTCTATGGTTTCTCTAAAATGGCAAAACCGGGATTTATTCAACGGCTTTAAGCGCTATTTGGCCAGGCTCTCATCAATTGAGTTTCACAGTAGCTAGAGAGCTACGGTGTAGAGACGTACGCTGATATACGGAAAAAGTACCACTTCTGGAAACATTTGTTCATTCCGATAATCACAGTGTCCATGCTACGGCATGAATGCTATGTAAGTACGGCAGCTTACTGGAACGTCGTAGCGTTGTCGTTTCCGCTAGCAACATCCCCAATTGGCCAATGAACGACGGCCGACTGCCCTCCCGCCTTGCGATTGCTCTGCCAGATCGTCTCGGAGGTGTACCTGGAATGGTTTGTAGGCTACAACTGATTAGCAATTGCAAATCTCCCGTAACAGCTAGATACAGATAACTTGTCTGCTCCCGACCACCACTGAAGGATGAACAACACAGTTATTTGAGTGATACTCATGAGAATCAAGAACCCGAGGAAGACCCGCAAAGAGATGGAGAGACGACTTCGTCAAAGTAGCCGGACCACAATTTCTCCGCCTCGCACGTGAAAGAAATCAATGGAGAACTCTAATGGCAACCCAGCTGAGATCCCACCAATAACCAGCTGATAAAGTTGTTTAAATGTCAAATGTCAATGTCATGAGAATCAGGATCTGGACAAATCAGATGCCAATTTCTGAACGCACCAGTGCGGTTTCTGCGCCTCCTCCACGGTGTTGGGCAGATGCGAGAGGTTGTAGATGTCCCAGCTGCAGTGGAGAAATCATGTATGGGCAACAATTGTTGTTGGAATGCTCATATCGAGTGGGTTTGTTGTGAGAATAGACCAAACAAAAGTTGTTGTTTCGCTAGACATTTATTCGTATCGGGTGGGTTGGACATCACCGGGTGGATATTGCTTCTACCAACAATAGTGCCCAAGTATGGGAGAAATGACCGGAACGTCAGCATTTTGAGTGGAGAATGTCAGAATAATGCCTAACGTTCAGATATATTTTGTTGTTTTTGTAAGTAGCGACCAGAGCTGGATTGGTTCTGTTAACTTTTCGATGTGATATTGAATACGTGAAACACAAGTGAACCACTACTTATTTTGGCACTTATTCAAAGGGAGGAGTCGAGGAGGCGGGGCCCAGTACGGATGTAAAAAAGTACCCTTATTTTCACAGTTCATCCTCCCACTCGGCCTCTATGTATGTTTCCAACTCGATTGGAACAGGATTATGGGCTGGAAATTGATAGTCTTCTAACAACTTCTTCCATGGATAATAACGTATTCAGTGAGCGTCAGAGGGGCAAAAAATTGTGGAAATTGAAAAATACTCACAACTTCAACCTCTCCTTGTCGAAGAAGACGTTGCCGACGATGCCGTGGGCGTCCTCGTAGAGGCCAGTGACGATGGAGTAGTGGTTGGGCGCGGTGAAGGTTACTGCCTGCAGATAAGTTATGACAATTCAGTTTCGAAATAGGAGCCAATAGCCGCTCTGGCTCATGAATAAGTGGAGGTCGATGGGTCCTTTTTAGATATCAAGAGTTAGATAATTATTTTGCGCATAAGCTAGATAGATACAATTCTACGCAAATTCCACGCAATCAAGCTAATTGTAAATAGGAGGGTCTCGTTGCAGAACATGGAATGGAAAACGGATCGAACCTGTGACTGCGATCCTTTAGTGAAGACGACACCGCCGTTGGCCCAGTCCGTGATGTTGGGGGCCTGAAGGAATTTTCTATATTCTGACAATGAGTTACGTGACAACGCAAACAATATCGCATCGCAATCGATGGACAAATCGTCAAAGATGACGTGAAATATATCACGCCTGTCACGAGAGAATGGAGCTGAAGGCTCAATTTTTGGGAATGGAGCAAAAAATGTAAAATGAGTTCTCTTCAGTTTTGGGCACCTCTAGGCACGTCCTACCATCCCCCAAAGTCTCATTATGCAGAAATCATTATGCGGCTCCATGCACCGGGTGCTGCATCCGGGGAATCAACTTTAACCGCGATTTTCTCCGTTCTAGTCAATTTTTGAGAGAAGTTGCTCTTAGAGTAACCCCGGCTCTTTTTTCAAGCTCTATCGAACCATGCAAACTAGAAGTCATGAAAAGGCTTCTGAACGGTGCTACACTCCAGCAAGCATAACTCAAAAATTTAGGAAACGCGGGTGCCTATCTTTTGATATGTTGTGCGCATCAATGAGCTCAATCGATTGAGTGGCTTGCGGTAAAAATAGATCCATGGAGACGTATCGTTCACAACCCCTAAACTTTCCCGATCATTTGAAGTCATTTCATTTCACCCCTCATTTCATTTCACACCGCACCGCGCCCTTCGATGCGCGAGGAATGGAATGGTTTCTCCATCTCGCTCTTGTGTTTCGATATGTTTCAATTCTTGTTTTTATCGGTCAATGTCGTTTAGCATTAAAGGGGGATAGGCACGAATATCTGGCTAACTGAGCTCTCGACGTGAGATGAGGGGTCGTCGTTTCCCGATTACACTTTCGAAACTCCCAGACCATCACCTTGAGTTCAAACCGAGATATGATCAATTGGCTGTGTGCCAAGTGACCCTGCGGTGCAGGCAACGAGCGAGAGATCGTGCGAAATGGAGAGAGCGCGCCCAATATACCCTCTGGCTATTTTGACTCTAGCTCGCTTCGTGCCTCGCCCCCTTTAAATATTTATCAAATTAGTTCGACATGACTATTTCAGAGAAAGATCTCATTGTACATTTCCCTAATGCAATCACGCTTGACGTCTTCATCATCATCCATTTCTACCTCGATCTCTTCGTTCTCTTGGTTGTCATCCTCCTGATGCATCGTAATTTCAGGAAACGTGCACTACAGCCCTCACATTCGAAATCCTTCTATAAGGAAAATTATAGCAAACGACCGATTAGCGTGACTATTCCAATCGTACCCGTCATTTTCCGCCGAAATTCTGCTGAAAAACGACGACAATCCAAGAAGTTAAGTAAATAAATCATAAAAAAAACGAAATTTTCCTCTGATAGCACCGGCGGGAATGAAAATGTTCAGTAAACGTTTGATGGCGAAAGAATGCGATAGTCGATGATAAATGAAACATATCGAAACTAGGGATGGCTTCGCAAGCGGGAAAGTAAGATCCCAATGGGATAATTGACCATTTTACATATTTCCCAAGAACCCTTGTTCGCGAGGCAAGATTCTTGCTTTTCCCAAGAATCTTGCTTCCCGATCATTTTACATCTCTCCCAGTGCACCACTCGGTCTCTTAGAAGTGAGTTGGAATGAAGCGCTGGATTTTTCAATTTAAAATTGACCAGATCCAAGTAGAAGGATAAGGAAGAATGAAAAAGAGAGAGTGTGGCTCAGTGGATAACGGGTTAGTCTTTACAGGCAAAAACCATAGGTTCGACTCCTTTTGAAGGAAGTCTTTTTGCGCAGTCTCAGAGAAACGATTTCGAGATTTCACATGCCACGAGGAAGCGTTTGCTTATCAATTTACACTAATTAGCAAATGTTTGTATGGTAAACAAATGCTTATTACTCATGTCATGCATAGAAGCGATGTATCATGCAGCATACTGATAAGAGAACCATGGCTGAAAATAGTAGATGTGCTTCCTTTCACACTAATTACACGCACGTAATTACACTCCTGATTATGTGGTCACTAAATAATCAAAAACAAGAAAAATACCTTGAAAATCGCTCAAGATTCTTGGGTAAAGCAAGATTCTTGCCAATTGCAAGATTCTTGCCTTTCCCAAGTTCTTCCCACTCATTTTGCATCGTCGACCAAGAATGAGTGGGAATCATTCCTCGCCGACGAAAGAAATGAATCGGTCTTTTTTCCCACGAAGCCATCCCTAATCGAAACACAAGAGCGAGATGGAGAAACCATTCCATTCCTCGCGCATCGAAGGGCGCGGTGCGTTGTGAAATGAAATGAGGGGTGAAATGAAATGACTTCAAATGATCGGGAACGTTTAGGGGTTATGAACGGTACTTCATCACTAATCTATTTTTTGCGCAAGCCACTCAATCGATAGAGCTCGTTGATGCGCACAACATATCAAAAGATAGGCACCCGCGTTTCCTAAATTTTTGAGTTATGCTTGCTGGAGTGTAGCACCGTTCAGAAGCATTTTCATGACTTCTACTTTGCATGGTTCGATAGAGCTTGAAAAAAGAGCCGGAGTTACTCTAAGAGCAATTTCTCTCAACAATTGACTAGAACGGAGAAAATCGCGATCAAAGTTGATTCCCCGGATGCAGCACCCGGTGCATGGAGCCGCAGAATGATTTCTGCACAAGGAGACTTTGGGGGATGGTAGGACATGCCAAGAGGTGCCCAAAACTGAAGAGAACTCATTTTACATTTTTGGCCCTATTCCCACTCACAGCTCGATTCTCTCGTGACAGGCGTGATATTTCAAGCCGGAAAAAGGGTGGATTGCGATTTTTATGTGAGACAATATGATAAATGGCACTCACGATGGTCGAGTTCAGCGTGTCGAATCGGAATCCGTCAAAGGAAATGAGCACGAGGGATTTGGCCTGCAATCGGGATTAGAGACTTTGTTGGTCATAGGAAACCGCTCCGCTCATTTCAGAAGGGTATTGGAAACATGCACTTGAATTTAAATATTGTGCACTTCATCAGACACAAGTTCATTAGATAGAATGACTTGTTTTTACTAATCTAGTAACACGGTTCTTTCTCACTGACATTCAACCTACCTTCTCGTAGAGAGGTCGGGGTTCAGCAAGTGTTGTGATGAAAAGAAGGGAGAAGGAGAGTATCCGTAAGGGAAGCATCTGGATAAAAAGGAGGCTTGATTTGATGGACACTGTATTAGACAGTTTGATAAAACGAGCTGTTTTGTTGTAGGGAAGGCCGAAAATAATATTGAGAGGTCAAATAAACTGTTAAAAATTAGGCTTCACGGGGCGAAGATCGCATGGCAGGATAAGAAAGTTGACAAGGAAGAAAGAATAATGATAAGATAAGAGTATCCGGAAAATGTTTGCAGAGTTATGATAATTATCAGTGCACAGCGTTCTGACCCCCTTTGTTCTCTCCAGATAAGGGTGAACAAGGGGATTAATTTTTGAATTTTCCCGCGTTACCGTATTCGAACTGCAATTCTGTTTCGAAATTTGAGATATCTCTGAAACATATCGCGAATACGGCAACGCGGGAAAATTCAAAAATTAATCCCCTTGTTCAGAATGAGGATAGCGATATGTTTCAGCAACCTGTCAAGTTTCGAGTTTGCAGTTCGATATGTAAAGTGATACCCCCTTTTCTGTAGGGTTAGAATGCTGTGAGTGATGACACTAATGATAACGGATTAGGAAAAGGTTTGCCGAGTGAGCAAAACGCGTAATTGATCAACACGAGCACGAAACGATGTTTCATCTTCTCATTTGGAGTGCTCTCTCACGGTCAGACAGCGCGATAGATCATGTGTTATCGAGAGAGTCAGACAAATGAGCGTAATTTCACTCGAAACAAGGAGATAACAAGGGAAGACTATAGGGAATCGAAGATCGATAGAATGGAGCGAGGCGAAAATTCGGGAACTTTTCGTGAAAACAAACTGATAGTGGTGAGCAAAAGGTCGAAAGGTCACTGGATGGGTTGCAAAATGGGGGAATACATGCGCAAATGAACCCATGCAGGATATAGAAATTTGCAATCATTCTTCTCTATTTCACACAATACTGTGGAACGGGGGCGACATTTATGAGACTAATCAGAGTTCAAACCTATTTCGAAGAGCTATAAATCAAAGTGAGAGAATGTTCGGAGTTCCTATCTTGGTCATTTCCGTTACAAACTACATTCGGAGAGAATGCGTTGGTGAGTGGTAGAGTTGTGATGAATTTGAGCCAAATAATTGAGGTATTTTTTTTTCTGAGATGGACAAAAAGTCAGAATGGAGAGCATTTTAAACTCGCTTCTGATCTCAGATGAGAGGTCAAAGACAGAGAAACCTGAGCATTGGAGATGTGATCTGACTCTCTCCCTTTCCCATGCTTTCTCGCTTCTCCAACCGACGAGAGAGCATTGCAAAATGAGAGAGTCAGACCATGTATCGAGAATTGACACCTGAGCATTGACAAAGAGTAAGTTATGCTTTGCAGAGGGATTCTCCTGTCATTTATGAGTCCAAAGTGTGCTGAAAAGAGCGAAACACTACCTCCTAGTTAGCATTGGTCATATCACTGCAACCTCCCACACAACAGTCGGAAAGGTCAGCGGGAGGTGACGGAAAAGGTAAAGTTGTACTCGTAATCAAACAGTTTCGCTTGCTGGGTTGCACCAATAAGGCCGGGAACTGTACGGAACTACATGTACGGGCACGGAAAGGCCAGTGTTTAGGCATTTCACAGGGGTTGGTGCGTCTAAAGTGTGCTCAAAAGAGCAGAAAGACCCTTAGAACACACGTAGTCTACTCGAATTTCGAGGAAGTCAACATTTTTTTTTTTTTTTTTTTTTTTTTTGACGATTGACTTCTGACGTGTTTGGGAGAGTTCAAAACACGGGTATCGTATCTTCATTTCATGCACTCTCTTGTGACTTTGATCGGTAAGAGTGAATGAAAAACGAAGAGGCGCATTCTTCATTTTGAGAACCCTAATCGAGAAGAAGTGAGAGGGCAACAGCGAAACAGCGAAACAACGGGCGTTTTTAGGATCAGACAGGGCTAGTCAAAGAGCCGGAAGAATCACGACATACGCATGAAACAGCCCCGAAACAAATGAGTCATGAGTCTTAGTAGGTCACATGAAGGACAAATGATCACGCCATCTGATCGTACTTTATCAATTCAACGTGCTCTCTCGCTAGCAGAACAGTAGAATAGACAGACGTAATCATCTGGACATGTAGAGTGAACTGTACGATTACGGGGTATCAACGCCGGCTTAGACTGTGAATAGGGAAGGCAGTTGAAAGGGTCGAGTGATCGAGGCTCGCTTGATAACAGATAAGGGCTATGATGGATACAAAATGGACAAAATGGGTTGATTACGGTAGCTGCATGTAGTCAGTTGACGATAGAAGCTGCTAGTTATGGCAGCATTGGTTGAAAATCGTGACTAATTCAGACTGGGGAATGGGCGAGGAGGAGGAAGGAGGGTGGAATGATTGGACACAGCGTGCTGATAAGGGACTGTGAGACTGTGACGGAAAGCGGACAGACGCGCTTGACCGAGTGTCTGCGCTCTCTTGAATCTGCATGATCTCTCGCTGGGTATACGCAGCAAGAGAGCACGGCAAATGGAGAGACGGAGGGCGGCGCTGTTAAAAAGTGCACTGTCGAGGCGCGAAGTGTGGTAGATCACGATGAGTGAGCATCGTCGATCGCAACATGCTGAAAGTAATAAAATATATCGCGAGAATACAAAATGGAGCTCGTAAACCGGCTCTGATTCTGATAAGAAGTTGTAGTCTGGTTCGGGAATTCAAGGTGATAAGAATTCATAATATTTTACATAAAAAGAAACAATGAAAAAAATAAAACAATAATAATCACAGTGAGACATCACGAACGCCGCATGGTTTTTTGTGAAAGTCGCGCACGCATTCGCCGATGTGCGCGCGCGATTTCCGCCGCTTTGTAAATTATGGTAGATTTGCGAAAAAAAGTGTGATCAGGTTAATCCAGTCAAGAGTTCGAGAGCATTTTTAATTTTTTTTAATTAGCGCCAAAATATTTCGGCGCGAATT
>LS560404.1:330053-351415 GCA_900490775.1 Pristionchus maxplancki | reverse complement strand
TAATAATAATAATAATAATAATAATAATAATAATAATAATAATAATAATAATAATAATAATAATAATAATAATAATAATAATAATAATAATAATAATAATAATAATAATAATAATAATAATAATAATAATAATAATAATAATAATAATAATAATAATAATAATAATAATAATAATAATAATAATAATAATAATAATAATCTAATAATAAGATTACGGTAATCGATATAATCGAATAATAATCGAATAATAAGATTACGGTAACCGATCAATAAAGGCATCGCAAACTGACTTTTCAGCTGCTGCTCTACTACATTTGCTGTCGGAAGGGCCGAAAGGAGAAGCCCAAGGAAGAGTCGAGCAAGCAGCCCACACCGCCCGCCACGCAGCCGAAGACGGCCGAGTCGAGCAATGGTACGGACCGGGTTATAGTTTACGGTTCTGGCTTGGCTGATCTATTACGCGGCTCCGCCACGCAGCCCAAGACGGCCGAATCGCGCAATGTTGCGGGCCGGGTTCTAGTTTCCGGTTCTGGCTTGGCTGATCTATTTTCCGGCTCCGGCTCCAAAAAATCCGGCTCCATTCCAGTCGAGGTGCCGGTCTCGCCGCCGCACGTCGCGCCCGCCTCCACCGAGTCGTCCGAGCCGCAGCGCTACAGTGGGCAGCGAGTGCAGATGATTAGTGGGTTGATCTTTGATCTTTGATCTCTGATCAATGCGGACATCCTGATTTGTCATTGTTCTGAGGTCAAAACAGACCTTTGACACATAAAATAAGTACCTTAGTTGTCCTAGAGATGCGTGAATGTTTTTTGATCTTTGATCTTTGATCTCAGACATGAGCAAGGAGCACTTGCGCGAGATAGAGCCCGACGACCCGTTCAAGGAGTTCTCGGCGAGAGATAAGGTTGGATGTTTGGCCTTTGATCTTTGATCTTTAGTCTTTAGTCTTTGCTCTTAACTAATATCGAGCAACATCGCAACATAACGTGTCTGAAACTCAATGCATTCGTCACAGAAAGGATTTGATCCAACGCTGATCTTTGATCTTTGATCTTTCACCCCAATTGCAGACGGACAGCGACCGCAGCAAGGCGAGCCAGATGAGCCAGGTCGGAGGCACGACGGATGGTGAATTGATCTATTCGAATTGCTTGGGTTTCTAGATTGTGGACAAAGCTTTAGAACACCGGCCTTGCCTAGTCTCGTCTCGCACCAATGTCTTCCTGTAATTTTTGCCCTAGTTGGCCGGTGTTAGTGCCAGATGAATGTAGTATGAACAGCTTGAAATTATTTTCTTACGGTAATCAATCTTCAGCCGGCCAGACGTTCACGGGCCGCCAGACGGAGAAGACGAACGAGATGTCCAGAACGGGTTCGTTTCGTATTTTCGAAATAAAATTTTTTTCGAAAATCAATATTCCCATTCTTACAGTAGCCAACGGCGACGATACGCGCAGCGAGGTGTCCCGCGGAAAGTAAGCGTTATTTGATGACCTAAAATCAATAATTACCAACAAAATTTAATACGTCCAGCCACCTAAATGTTATCGAAATGATGAACTTATGAGTCAGCGTTCCAGGAAATAATATAACCTATTTACAGTTCCAGACGGCTTTCCAAATAGTAATAGATACTAAACTACGGATCTGGCTAGACTGAAAACCGGACCTTGCTAAACATACTAAAAGACGGATGCAGTTCTTGGTTGGGCGATACCAGCCAGACGGCTTGTCAAATACTATTAGATAGCTCCTTTGTATAATACTTCGAACGTCTAAAAGTGCGCAATCACGTGATACTAAAAGACGGATTTATCTTAAGTCTGTGAACTAAAAGACGGCTCTGGCCATTGCAGTTCCTTGATGGGCGACAATAGCCAGACGGGCGCCGGTGGCAGCACGCCCACTATTGGAGACGCAGCAAAGAAGAAGGAGAGGAAGGGACCGAGGGTGGCCTTCAGGGAGAGGGTGTCGGTGAGGATCTGGTTCCATTGGGTCCATTTGTTCCATTATGGTTCCATTTTGGTTCCATTGGTTCCTTTGTGGTTCCATTGGTTCCTTTGTGGTTCCATTGGTTCCATTGGTTCCATTGGTTGGATTGGTTCCATTTGCTCCACTGGTTCCATTTGGGTTCCATGGAACCGAAGGAGCTTCTTTCTGAAAATAGTGCAATGTTTCAGTACGAAACCGACCCCACGAAGACGCGCGACAAGTCCTCCGTCGCATCCATGGTTTGTTTTGAAAATAATAATAACAAAAACAACAACATCAACAACAACAACAATAACACCAACATTGCAGCACACCGCGCCCGAGCAGCCGGCGCCTCTAGTCGACAGCACGCAGGCCGAGGGAAGCACCCAGGAGGGCAAGAAGAAGGTGAGAGGGGTCAAAACAAAAACAATAGTGGTCAAAACAAAAACAAGATTGTCAAAACAAAAACAAATTAGGACGAGCCCTCTCGTCTGGACGCTGAAGCGGCGCGCAACGCGTTCGGCAAGGAGCGAACACGAACGGTGAGAAATTAAAATTGAAAATATTCCACCTTTGAATCATTTCTGCCTCTAGCTCGAGCACATTTTGATACAAAAATGAATAAAAAAATGGTTTTTAGACCCAGAACACCAAGGACCAGGATTCTATCGCCGGAAATCGATCGACGTCGAGAGTGGTTGGTTAATTAATTATTTACCTAATTAATTACCTAATTGACTGCAGACCGACATGTCCAAGACCGGCTGAGCGCCGGCATAAGAATGTTCGTATCTCCCTCTAGCAACACTTCGAATAAAGAAGTAACTGACAGTTTTTGTAGATTCTCGTCAATGTCGTGCAAGTCTGATACCAAGCAAACAATGTAGATGATAAAGATCTAAACTTGTATTGAAAAGTGAACGCAATTACCAATTCAAGGCTCATACTCTACCAGAAAGAATGAAAGGAAACTCTTGCTTTTAGGAACCAAAGTTTATTCATCGGATAAGGGGACTGAACACTCTCAATCCAGTTACTCTGCATACTTGTTAGTGTATCGCACTCACTTATTCCCTAGATCGAATTTTTCTGGCTGCCATAATTATCCTCGCAATTCTGATTCAAAATTTATGTTTATCATCGGGTAATAATCGGTACATCAATTGAGCCTCTCCATTCCAATCACCTCTAGTCGCCATATTCTGGTTTCTTATGGTTCGTATATAAATTCTCCAGATATTTATCAGACCTGATCAAGTAATCTCGGATCCACAACCATCGTGCACTCCCTTCCATCGACGTGCGATAGCTCCAGAAGCAGAAGTTCGCCCTCACCGACGACCTTGAGGGCGACCTCATCGGCGACGTCCTGAGGGGAAAGAGTTACGGTAGATATTTATTTTTGAATTACGGTACCTCCTCGGCGTTAACAATGAATCTGCACTTTGTCCTATTCGCTTTTTTGTCCTCGATTTCGTGATATTGGATGAAGAGATGCTTGTGGAAGCAGTCGTGACACCTGTGGAGAAAAATTTGAGATTCGAAATACCAAATTTTTCAAACCACTGAACTACGATTCTCATCGCTACGCTTCTAACAAACGTGTCAAAGAGCATATTCTCTGGTCCTAGATTCTCTGGTCATTTGGATTTTGGATTTCCGTACCAGCATTTGGAGTCGTCCTTGGCAAAGGCCTTTTCGCAGCCGTGAAATGCATTTGACCATTGGGATGCGGGAAGAGCTTTGGAGCAAGAGAGCAGCTGCAATCGAACGCTTCAGATACTTCGTATATTCGAAATAAAAACTTGTACCGCATTATGGGGACCGCTCGACGAATCTGCAGGGGTTGCCTGGACAGTAGAAGCCATCTGAAAATCATATTTGACCTGAAAAGCGCAAAAAAATAATGGAAATGTACTAAGAATAAGCGACAAAATGCAAGATGAAGGAGGAAGGAAGAGGAAGAAAAGCGAGTGAGAGGGAGATTCTCGCTAATGCAAATGAGAAACGTTGCTATGGTGATACTCAGACTTGCACCTCTCCTGATTTCACGCAATTCCTCGCTGCTGCGATGGGATAGAGAGATGGATGAATAAGATAATTAAAACTGACAGGCTGAATCAATTTAGGCAAAGAATTGTATTCGAAAAACTGAATAGATGAGCGAAAGAGGATATTGAAATGTAGCAAAGTTCTAAGTTTTTGCTTAGATAGCGAACAAACTCAATTGTGTTTCCCCCTCCGTGCTAATATTCCTGAGGGGCATCTCTCTTCCCAGATGTTCTCAGTACGAGCAGCATTTCTTGTTTCATCTAGAACGACACTCTGTTCACATTGAGTTAGGGTCAAGCTTGAGTGCCTAATTAAATTACTCTGCATATCTGTTCTTGTATCGTACTCTTAGTACGCTTTTTGTCTTCAAGCCAGTTCTCATGGTAATATTCTGTATCATCTTCATGCTATTGCATGCTGCATCGTTATTGGGTGCAGATTTCAGGTAATCATTTTTGATATATTTGAAGCTGCCCCGATGAGATAAATGTAGTATTCATCACATTATTCTAGCAAGGAAAAGTCTCTCACAGAGGTCTTACGTAATTACGACAGCAAGATTTCGCCTTCTCAAGGTCTGTGTTAACATTTTTTAAGAATACATTTATTTTCAGATAATATTCCCCTCTATTTATCTTATTGCTTCTCTTCGTAAGTCTTCGAAAAAATATTCCTGAAATACGAGCTTTCAATATTTCAGAATTCGCCAAATCCCCGCCGAAGAATACCTATTTGAGATACGATTGACATGGACGCTCGAGTGGCGGGTACGTTTTTGCACATATTTCTAAATTATTTAGCCATCGAACAGGGCAGGGAAGGGTATTTGGTTGACATACAATATTGGTCCTATTGTTATACTGGTCCGCAATATTACATACTTCAACCGGGTATTTATAAATAATTACGTTCGATCATTCAGGACGCACGACTGCACCAATCCGACGCGCAAATGCCCAGATACATGCCGAACTATGACATCTGGACTCCTCGACTGACTGTGCCGGTTATTTTCGAAAAAATAGCGCTAAAATCGTTTAAATTGGCTTCAGAACGCCGTTTCGCCCTTGCAACGACAGGATTCGTTCGTGACAACGCAGCCGAACGGAGAAGTATTCCTCACTGAGACAATAACGGCCCTACTTCGAGGTTCAGCCTCACCTAGAGTGAGTTATAAAATAATCGTCGTCTTTTTTGAGCTCTCGAATGGTAGTTCTATCGCTCTTGACAGATGGTTCAAAAACCCAGTCCTCCAACGACAGTAGCTCTCCCTGGATTGCCAACAACTTTTTCAGTGAGCAGTTGGATCTGGCTCATACATTTTTTTCTAGTTTCACCCCCTCGAAAAGGTCCGCGTGGAAATGATGATAACTCCACTGGCCTATTCAACCAACGAGCTTGGTAAGTTTTACGATTCAAAACAACAAAAACGGTGATTTTTCAGAAATCCGCATCGACAAGGCGAATTCAAAACTCAACAACTGGGCTGATCTATCAATTTTGCACTCGATTCAGCACACGATGGGAGAAATGACCTTCGAGTTTGGAAGAAAAAGCAAATTTGCCAACCTCACGTTCACCATTCGCCAGGGAACGGGGTTTGTATCAATAATAATGGTCATTTTCACGGCCTGGAGATTGAAATAATTGTAGGAAAAAGTTCTTTCTCCACGTCGCTCCTACGGCCGTTATAAGCATTCTCTCGTGCCTCGTTTTTCTCCTGCCATTAAACTCAGCAAGAATAATCTTTCTCGTGCTACTGACTGTTGCTATGGTGGTGATTACTTTCTTTGAACTCGAGAAGAAATAATGCACTCCAGACATTATTTGTGATGGAAAACGCAAAGTTTCATGAGACTTCGCTGCTCGAGATTTGGATGGGAGGTAACAGTATCACACTATTATTAATGGGGGATAGGCACGAATATCTGGCTAACTGAGCTCTCGATGTGAGATGATGGGTCGTCGTTACCCGATTACACTTTCGAAATTCCCAGACCATCACCTTGAGTTCAAACCGAGATATGATCAATTGGCTGTGTGCCAAGTGACCCTGCGGTGCAGGCAACGAGCGAGAGAGCGTGCCTCTCCCCCTTTAAAGCGTGAAAATAAGTATTTCAGTAACCGCTACGTTTGTAAGTCTCGCACTGTTTGAATCAGTTGCCGTTCTTTCCAACGTCAGTTCGAAATCAAGCCAGGCAGAGGTACAAAGCCGCATTGTCAAACGTTCAGATCACACATTCAGCCTGTGCCAAATGCATCAGAAGACGATAAGCCTCCAAAACTTCTGAGATTCGACGCAACATTCAGTTTGTTGCTTTACTTTTCCTAGAATTCTGATTTATTTTCACAGAATTGGCCTACCCCCTCCTGCTCGTTCCTTTCAACCTCATATTCTGGATCTACTGGAAAACCCAATACGATCTGAATCGTTATGAAGCCACGTATTTGTCCAAATCATACTGGGCTGTATTGAGCCTCGGTCAAATCGTTTGAGAACGTCTTTGCACTCATTTGTTGAATAAACTATTTGTTGAATAAAGGAATCGTAATGTCCCCGTGTCCCCTATTTCTCTCACCGGTCAGAGAAGGATAGCGCGTGCATGGAATGCATGGAATGGCATGCACCCCCTAGCAACGCCTCTCTCATCCGCATTAGTGAGTTTAGCTCTGCGCGTCTCTTTCTCTTCCCACATCTCCCTCATCTGAATCATGAGGCCTCTCACATCAACTGCATTAGTACTCATCGACTAGGAAAAGCCAGTTGATGTTGCATTTACTCTCCGTGGCAAGAATATGCAATTTATGGTCGTGGTTGGCATAGCAGCTTGTAATCTGGCATTACTCTCCTTCTACTCTGATTTTCACGAAGTCTCTCATTGCAATTGCTCCTACAGGGGAATTATCCCCAGCAATTTCGAATTAAAATTCGCTTTTTATTCTCATTTTCTCGTCTTCAACACCAAAAAAAACTTCAGATGTCTTCCACCGCTCCTCAGACTACTACAGATGCCTCGGAAGCTGTAACTGCTCTAACCAGCCCTAATGCGGTATATTTATTATTTTTATATATATTTTCGAAAATATTAGCAGTTTTACCCCCATAAATTGATCATTTTCAGCTCATCTCCTGTTCCAAGACCCTGCCTTTATCCGAGTGGTCGAACGCGTTCCATGGATGTGACAAGGCCATGGCCAAGAATGAGACCAAGTGCTGGTAAGTTAAGTTCGATGAGTCGTCGACGTCTCTTCATTTCCCATATTCTCTCACCGACCAGAGAGGCGAGAGAGTGTACAGAAGGAAGAGACGTTGACTCGTATTTCGAATTCTACTGGACAGCGGGTTCTCTTTTTTCGGCAATTTTGACTGATCAATTAGAGTGATTATTTCGTGATAATTACAGGTGCCACGACTTCTACCACCAATTTCTCTTCATGCAGTACTACACGATGGATGACCACCAAATGACAGTCAGATTCGTCGTGAACGCCAAGGAGGTACGGTAGATGCACTATTATTGATTATTTATTTCTAGAATCGATAAATCGATATTTACCGTAACCCAACCGTACTCCTTCCTCTCAGGACGTCGCCGATTTGATCGCCCTCAAGGTCGTCGGTGAGGGCGAACTTCTGCTTCTGGAGCTATCGCACGTCGACGGCAGAGAATGCACGATTGTGGTGGAAAAACGCGTGTGTGAGAAATAAGTATGAGGATAACTACAACAACAATAACAACAGAAAAAACATCAAGAACCAATTTTACAGATGTGCTTCTCCTGGCCGTCGATATCCATTGACATCGATCGATTCACTCGACCTCACAAATCGAAGAAGATCACGAACAGACACTTCATGCTGTGCATGGGAAGACGCGATGAGGAGATGAAACAGTGATTCCAAGAGTAATCTGAGTCGGTCTAAGTCGTATTCGATCATATTATAACGCTCTGATAAACTTGCATAGCTATGTCACAGATCGTTATTTCACAGTTCAGTAATGGCATATGTTTCACAGGCATTTCATAACAATTGTCTTCGGGAGAATAGCGATGAGTTGTACATGTATTCCTTCAGTTACATTATACACCCACGCAGGCGGGACATCATCACAGTACTTTTGTTCTTTGGTCTTTGATCCTTGATCTCTCGGCTGACCCAATCCTTGCGCTCCTGGTCGAGATCCACACGTGATAGCCAGAACCAGCATGAGGAAAAACGACGTTGATCGGAACGGTTTATTCAATTCGCGCAGCGGTCAACAGTACAGAGGAACACGTAGATAATGTGATGGGATGGATGTTGTTGTTGTGGGTGTTATTGTTATTGTTTTGATCTCTCTTCTTAGCAGAGATGGTAGTCCTCACAGATCGATTCAGGCGACCAGCCGTTGTTGAGCTTGTCCATGATCTACAAATATTTGATATTTATCGATTTTATGAGCTGATCATCCCAAAATCTCGACAAAACACCAAGAAAGATCAAAGACCAAAGATCAAACCTTGTCAAAGTCCTTGTCGACCCAATCCTTGCACTCCTGGTCGAGGTCCGCCATGTGACCGAGGACGTCGTCGCAGATGTTTTCGATGTGCTGAAAGTTGTTCTTGTTGTTGTTGTTATTGTTGTTATTATTATTATTATTGTTGTTTTGACCCTACCTTCTTGATGCTCGGTTCGTCCTTCTCAAACGTTCCCTCCATGCCTCCAACGATGCGCAGGCACGGGTCGCAGAAGAGGTTGCGGGACTGGAATAATTTCGATTTTTAAAAATCTAGATTCAGTTGAGTTTCATTCAATTCAGACTAGGATGAATAGAGGTGAATAGCTAATTTTCGAAGGTTTTTGGAGCTATAAAATCAATAGTTTACCCCCTTTCCGACCACAACTGCGTCCTCCGACGAGACGATCATCAGCAGCGAGAGAAGGGAGGCGGCGAGGAGGGTGCGGAGCATTGTGAAGGGCTGAAAAGAGGAGATTAGAGTTGTCAAGGACATTAACGCATATTAAAGACCGTGGAATCAATAGAAATTGAGAGGCGAAGAGGAGATTCGCATGATGAGACTGAGGACGATGGTCATTTACTAGATAGATGCAAGGAATACGATACATGAGATCCGACATCTAGATCGAACGATATATAAAGGATAGTGAAGGTGGGAGATTCCACCCCTGACTCCGCAAGTCACAACCTGAGAAGTCTGTGCTCCCAGTCTGCGCCCTCGAGCTTTTAAGCTGCTTGGGAGCCCCTGAAATTCAACCCATCGTCCGATAAGAGAACGTCCTGGCCCGATAACAGTGTTTTCCCGAGGGCGGAATCTCCGTCTCTCAAAAATGTGTGGTCTCTCGCCTTGTTTGACTTGCTAGAGATCGTGAGGAGTGGAGAGGTTGTGCCTGATTATAGATTAAAGGGCCAAAGAGTGGGCCAAAGAGCGTGTCGGATGTGGTGGGAGGAGCAGGCCAGCGGGCTCAGATTGTAGGGAATTCACCCAGGGAATCACGTTGATACTGATCTTTTGTCGCTGCCGTGATGATAGCTTTGCATTGAGAGAGTGCTATTTCAGATTTGAACAAGTCTGAACTCTAACTAGATGTTGTTCTTAGTGCTCTCTTACTAGAGTCGTGACAGAGTCTTTTTTTATTGGAAATACTTCAATACTACCAAGTCCTAGGACAACATCACAACATCACAGTTAAACTTAAATTTGCGGATATTGCAACCTGTCCACACCATTCCATCCTATAACAGTCTGGGGGTGTATCATGTTAGAACTGGTCATTTTAGAACTCTTGTTATTTTGATCTCAGGAAGTGTTTTGCAACATTTTATTTTTGACTCCTGTGGAGTTCTAAAATGATACACCTCCAACAGATTATAAAAGCTGATCTGATTGATAGTTTTACATACGATTGCTGCCGATAGTGACTCTCCATTTCCGGAAACGCAAGTTCAACGGAAACTAAAACTGCATGTCACTCCACTCCACCATAGTCTAGCCTCCTTATCTGCCTGATATTCTGAACTGTAGTCTTCCTTCGCTTCTAAAGCCCATCCCCTTATTGCTCCTTGTCCTCCTCCCACATGCGCTGATAAGAATAGGTACAACTGGTCCACTGATCTTGAACATTAAACCAATGAAAAGGTAATCTCGGGCAACAATGAGCCGTCACAGACAAATACTATTCATTGTTTTGATCACAAATCGCTTTGATCAGAAAAAAGTCTCGATTGGTTTCTCAATGAAGACTGCTTTTGCTTATAACAAAAACAAATTACCATCAAAATATCCTGCAATCGTTGTAGCTCTTTCTTCAAGCATTTCCTACGTGCGATGATAAGAATGGGTGCTGCTGATCTTGAACGATTGATCTGACTTTGAAAAAGAAACGCCGTGGAAAGAAGAATGATGAGGTCGTCTGCCTATGTCACTTAATTATGGCGGGAAACCCAAATGTAGCAACAACCATATTTGAAATTTGTCTGAAAGGTAAATAAACCATTCACTTCAGCTCTTCACCATATTCGCCATCCCCATGCTCACTATGACTCCTGGATATATCTTCTATTTCATCCACGATTTTCTGCATCCGGACAGCGGTTTCGAGGCACTTCGCTCCTTATGTCTCGCAATGGCTGATTTTCAGTTGTCCATGTCAGTTGGTGATGGTAGATTATAGTATGGAACATAACGGTAGAAGCAGGAATACGGTATACTCGATCAATTTCAGATGCAGTATGCTGGTTCTCTCTTGCATTCCAATGCACGAACCGCAGATAATTACTTACTTGCTGGGCAGGAATCAGTGAAATATAACACCGTAATTCTCATTTTCACCCCGTGATGGCACTTGATTCGGACGAGTATTCACCCCTAATCACAATTCGAGTCGTACTCCTTACTGACTTCATGTCATATCCATTATGTGTCGATACGTTACTGGTCGTAAAAACTGTGACTTGAGTCTTGAGTAAATCTACAAGTGTTCCTTGAGTGGATGCCAATCAGGATTACGCCAGTAACTTCTCATGGGTATTCCATGTCACCCTTGAGTACCTCCAAGTGTATCACTTGATCTAATCCTCTTATCCACCTCATTACATAACCCCTAATTGGTTGGACAAATACCACAGCTTCCGGACAGTATCTCCCACCTTAATCCCCTCTGATAGGTCTCCCTCGACACACACCGATTACCAGATATTGCCTAACCAAATCTTAACTGCCAACTTGTGGGTGACGCAATCATTGATTGCTCACTTATCTCCGGACCATCTCTTTCCGGTATGCAAGTAGTAAGTTCCTCCCTTCCATTGTCTAACCTTATCTCATTATCGAGAGTAGATGCCTCGGGTCATGTTGACCTCCAGCGGGGACAGTCCCCTTGTTCGGCCAATTAGAGTGATGATTGGCCCTCTCGGACTCTTTCATCTCCTCCTTGTCTTCAAGAGAGGCTTTCGCTCGATAATTGCTTTCGCTCCAATCAAGAAACAACCATCTATCAGTATCTATCATCAGTACGATCACGCTGTTTATGGTTCCCTTGCGCAATGCAACACAATTGGCCATGTATCTCTCCCCTCATTCATGTCTGCATCTCTAATTGTCTACACGCAAAATTGTGAGGAGACAAAGCTATAAACGATGTTTCGTGAGAATGGGAGACAATTGATGCAGGAGGGAGACAGTATTCTTATATGGGAGAATGGCAGGATCCATCAATGATTGAAGAGATCTCATTGTGTCCATCAATCAATGGGAGGGGAGCTGGCTCATACCCTGGGGGAATTTATAGAGAGTGGCTCAGGTCTAAGTACTGAAGGTCAGAGACCATTCTTGATTATTGAAGAGATCGGAAGAAGAGATCTATCAATCGATGGGCAAGGACTGTCTCGCCCCCTCTTCCCTGAGGGAATCTAAGTAGTTCAGTAGTGGACATGGAGTACCCATCGAGATGATTGGACAGATCGCACAAGTGTCCATCAATCGATGGAGAAAGATGGTTCATGCCATGAAGGAATTTAAGAAGAGTAGATCAGCTCAAAGGGGATAAGAGTCTCAACCCATCCATTGAGATGATTGGACAGATCTCACACGTGTCCATCAATCGATGGATTGAGGACTGTCCAGAGGGAATCTAAGGGGCTTACTTTTCTTGGTCCCGTACCAATTTCTATACCCCATTATGCATTCAGTCTCGATCCCGACAGTGTCATGTACACTAGCATCAACCAAGGACGCGAAATTGAGTCCATTATTCCTCCCCTATTCTTCCGGTCAATCGAGTGGGGTCGTTATAACGGATCATGCATTCAAGAAATCCTTGTCAAATTCATTCAAGAACAGTCGCCAGACACTTGTTGTGTCCTCATGAATCGGCGGCTCTATCCCTTGAAAGAGAAGAAGTGGGGAGAAGATTGGATTGCGCAAGTGAGATGCCTCCTTTTGGACAGTCGATTAGCACCTCCCTGGGTGCGGTCACTCAATATCTCTCTTTGACGCTTTCATGCTTGGATGAAGTTGAAGGAGATGACGGGGACGATAAGACAGCATACCTACTGGGGCACGGTTAACCGTCTGATCTCGACCCGTACTAAATAGCGCCCCCTCGATCCTGCCGAGTCTCCATCTCCTCCCATCTTCTCCCCTCTGGCTGAAAGTGGCCTCGACTGTCTGTACAACACCATTACATTATAGTATTAACTGGGACATTGGACGGATCATAACTCAGTTCTCTCATAATTGGCAGGTAGTGCCACTGGGAGTGTGATAGAGAAAGGGAAAGAGGGGATAGGAGGGATCAGGGGAGAATGGAAATGGGAAGAAGACAAAGGAATCCTCATTATCCATGCAGTTGGTACTACCAGTCCATCTCAGGGCGCCTCTTTATTCCTCTCTCTCCTTTTCGATCCCCTTCTCAAACACACTGCTCCAAATTGAGGGGTGTCTCTGTTCTCATGGACAGAAAAGGACTGAGGCTGTCTGTATGGGGAGAGGGCATATGGAAAGCAGGGTCTAATTGTCTCGACCGTTAGTTTCCACAGGAAGGAAAGGTGGTCCATTAGTTGTTGGTCGACCCCGGATGGCAGTAAAGGGATCGGTAGATCTGTCGACTGATCGAGAAAGATAAGAGATGAAAGAGTCATCAATGTGCGGGTACCACAGACTGGTAATAATGATTTATGAACTGATCGGAGACATGAAAGATAAAGAACCCGTTGATAGAACACGATCGATAAGAGGGATACTCGTGGGGAGATTGAGAATTGAAGGAGGAAGGGCTGAGTGGAGGACTTGGATGAGTGCCGTTTGATCCCGGCTTGAATGGAGATTGTGAGAGAAGAGGAAGAGCGGGTCACGATGGATTATCGACTGTCTGAAAAGCCTTCGATTAGTGAGGACAAGGACTTGGAGGTATCTCTGGGTTCTTCCAACCACTATGTGGACCAGTGATAAAACCAGTGATTGAGAGGTAAACGTGATAGGGGAGGTAGATGTACTCACTGTGAGAGATGTAGTAGTCCATTTGATGGAATTGATTAGAGACTGGCTTGTACTCGATTGGGGAATATGCGTGGTATGACTCGTCCGAGCCGTAGCCGGACGGCTTGTCTTGGGGAGAGGAGTGCTGCAAACATGAACATCAGTTACAATTTCATTAGATATTGAGAAGTTTGCACACGCGACTGTCCGGGTAAGGGTTATACCGACGCCCTGCTATCTAGATAAATAACACTATCAATATGACTCGAGTCACAACAGTAGGGCAAGGTGGGCATCACGTTAGCAAATATCCAAGAAAGTACCTGGGGGATGGTAGATCCATTGTTGAGCACCTCCTTGAGATGAGCGATATACTTAATCGCCTGTCTGAGAGTATCTGCCTTGCTCAATTTCTTGTTGACGGAAACCCGCTCGATTCGCTCGCGCAGTTGATTGAATCCTTGATTGACCTGAATATGAAAGGATTGGATCAGGGAGAATAAGGATCAGGGATCTTAGAAGGATAGCCTAACATTCCTCGGCCTCATCTGCAGAAATACAATTTGAGTTGGGGAATGGATCTGATAAAGTAGGAGATCATAGGATACTATACCTGATTGACTCGCTTCCGCTCCCTTTCGTTTCGGCGTTCCTTCGAATTGCAGTTCTTGGCCATGATGAGAAGATGAAGAAGAAGGTGGTAGGACAGGAGAGATGAGTGAAGAAGGACTGAGGGTAGAGAAAGATTAAGAGAGGGAGGAGAGTAGGGGGCGGAGCAAGGAGGGGAGGAGGGGAGAGGAGGGCTACGGTGCGCGAAATATGAGAGAACCAGAGGGAGTGGCCACCTTTTTATGAATAATTAAGATTCGTGTTACTCCTTGTTTGTTAATCATAAGGTAGGTCATTGGAGGACAAGAGAACAAATACATCTGTAATAGGAGGCGACGAGCTGGTGGAAGGGATGTGAATCAAATCCATTTCCCTCCTTTCCCCCTCTTTAATTCACTGTCTGGGCACTGTTCGTGTGGCAGCTGCACTTGATTCGATTCCATCGAGGGATCTGTCAACCCCTTAATCCTCCTCCTCCTTGATTTCCCCCTCTCGGAAACGAGCTCTTTCAAATATCCTTCTTAACTACCACAAGACGCAATGATCCAAGGAGGCGCGTGCTTTGATCGGGGTAAAAACGAGGCGAGATGTACTGCGAGGTACCCTGCCCTTTTTTGCACTGTCTAATGGGAGGTCTCCCTTTGATTGAGAGACTTGGTGCCGCCAAGAAATGCGCGAAGTTAGAGGTGCACTAATGACTAAGTGGGGGTTGGAAGGAATCGAGAAGGGTCTCGAGAACGCTAGAGGGATGACTTTAGGGACATGATCAACATGACAAGATATTTGGGACTGGGAACATGAAGGATGATTGTAAGAAGATAGGAGAAGCGTGTTTGGCCGAGTAGATGAGCAGAGCGGAAGAGAGTGGGCGAATTAGAAAGAAGGGCTCGAGAACAGCTGAGTGTAAGGAGATGCGTGTTAAGTAGAATAGATACCACTATGAAAATTAAGTTTGTGCTAGCTAATGACGGAGCTGACGGATTGGAAGGAATCATGATGATGCGTTAGGGATTGAGATGGGTCTCGAGAACAGCTGAGTGTAAGAAGATAGGAGATGCGTGCTAGAGTAGATGGACAGGTGCTGCGGATTACCAGCCTCGATGGTTATCATGAGGGAGAAGCACAGTAGGAGGAAGTGGAGATATGATCTGGCTCTCTTCTTTTTCCATGCTATCTCGCTTCTTTAACATACGAGGGACCATTGCGAAATGAGAGAGTCAGACCATCGGAAAGGGGCTTAAGATGGCGGTGATAGAAAGAAGAAGAAGAAGGAGAAGGAGAAGAAGAAGATGTAATGAGACATGGACTACTCAGGTAATGATAGGGATGAGTGAGATCCCTTCTTTGATGCTTCCCTCCCCGTGCTTACCTAATCAAGGACATTAGTGGAAGGAGCAAAAGGGAAAAGATCTTAGAGACAGCCGAATGACCGATCGAGAGGGGAATCCTTTGGGGGTATTCCGACAATGCAAACAATTGTCCAATACTTGATGTCATGCTGAGATGAGAAGACTTTGATCTGCCTCAACTAGACCAGTTGTTTGATGAGTGAAGATACCAGAAAGATTGAAGATATCAGTGATGATGAGGAGGAGGAAGCTCGGTAATTCAGGTAGATATGAAGTGAAGAGCTAGGTCACCTAGCCTAGATGAAGCCGAAGCGAGAAGAGAGAAGAGAATAGCGGAAGATATTTATGGCGCAATTCAAGACGTTTCGAAGTAATGATGAGTGAAGATATAAGAGAAGTGAATGTGCTGATCTGTAGACATCTTTCACTGCGTTGCCTATTGGTCACCTCTTTGGGTGATGGGACGATTTGGAACGTCCGTTTAGGAACCCTGTTTTTGGGTTTCTAATTATTGATGTTCCATAATCACTAAGTGATCCTAATCATAGATGCTGGTAGGGTTCCTAAAGAGACGTTCCAAAACGTCCCATCACCCCTCTTGGTGATGGGACGATTTGGAACGTCCGTTTAGGAACCCTGTTTTTGGGTTTCTAATTATTGATGTTCCATAATCACTAAGTGATCCTAATCATAGATGCTGGTAGGGTTCCTAAACGGACGTTCCAAAACGTCCCATCACCCCTCTTCGCCCTCTCCCATGTGTCTCCTTTGCCCTCAGATCTTTTCGAATTTGGAGGTGAGCAGGCGGTGGCTATCAGTGTTATAAATAGACGGAGTAAAGTGATAGATGATAGTCTACAAGTTTGCGTTTGAGCCTGCTTAGTACATGGTGTACGTGCTTAGTACATGCTTCCACTGACAAGTGATGTGTCCAATCTCAACGTTCTCCCCATGGGGCGCGCTATTCTAGCTACACTCTCTTTCTGGCACGCTCTCTAGTGCGCTTGAGGCAGCTCCTCAGCGAAAGGCACTCGCCTAATCCATCATCAGGGAGAACTAGAGGAGGCTTCCTCAATCCATCCGTGGGCTGCATCATGTGATGATGAGCGAAATATCATTCCGTCTTTCGCATTATTGCTCATGATCTATCGTTGCCTGTTCATTTACCTGTTCATCCCGCGCACCTATGTCATGCGAAAGTGGGTGGAGAGAGGAAATAGCGAATTGAGATAAGGGAAAATGAATCGCGTTTTCTCAGATCTCTCCAGGAAATCAAACACGGGTAATCAGAGGTTGAGCAGGAATCACGCAAGGTTGTCTGCCTCCGGTGAGTGTCCTTCTTGTCTTATTCGAGTATCTAGAAGTCTTAAATATATCTAAGTCTTGATCAATCGAATTCCCTTGAAGAATGGAGTCCAAGGCCGAGAACACGAAGATCTTTGGCACGTCGGGACCAGAGAGGTGAGCACTTTGCAATGCGGTTAATTGTCTTGTGAAGTCAAATTAATCAATCCTCCCATTGCAGACTCTCCATTCTCTCTCCACACAGAGGATCCTGGACAGCATTCATTCGACAATGAGAGGATGCTCTTTCCCATCCGTCCAAAGACCTATGTTGGGCATTTAACTGTCCACTTGTATCTGCGTATCACATTTTTTCATGTTGATTAGATCACTTCGTGGATAAAATCATGCTCGTCATTGAATCAAACTCGCGTGATTATGCAAGGCAACCAACCTCACTTCATTATCATAAGCGTGGCACTTTGGACTGCTACATCACTTTTACGCTCTTTCTTTCTCTCTATTCCATGAAATCACCCAGAACTCTGCCTAATCTTGCCAGTTCTGCCCGCTCTCGATAGACCAGTTGTTGTCACTGTCTGGAAATAGTTGATGACAGAGGACACGGGAACGGCTAGGTACACTCCAAGGTTGTCTGCCCTCAGTAAGTACCCACCTCCATTCACTATCATTGACATTGAAGTGGCTTGCAGTAAGTTTGAGTGAACATTCTTTTCCAGAGCTTGGAGCTGTAACGAGATGCACAAGATCTTTGGCACGATGGGCGACAGGCGAGTCATTTCTTCAGTGGATGATTTTCTTTGATGTCTATTTTGTAATGAGATAAAAACAATTACAATTGGATAACCACATCATTTCCAGTTTTTCGCTTCACCATCACTCTCGTCAAGGAGGTCCATCTCTCGGCCGAGAACAAGATCTTTGGCACGATTGTGCAGAGATGCGAGTTTGTCTTCGCTCCGTCTTTTGATTGATGAAGTGACTGCAAGTAAACCGCAGTCTCTATTGAATCTCATCCCCGCATTGCAGACTCCTCACCTTCCCCACTCAATTCTATCTGCGGACATCAAGTCCGCTTCTACACGTTGGCTTATTCGCCCTAAATATAAGATGTAAGCTCCAACTCAAAAATGGGCCTTCCCAGCCGTCTAGAGAAAAGATAAGATCACGTCTGCCTTACAGTTTTCGATCGCTGCTGTGCATCGTCTAATTCCCTGTGGCAAGATTGATAGCAATTGGAGATCCTCGCAGATAAAGTCAGCAATTACGGTCGAAGTGTAGAATAATTGTCTACAAGCATATTTCCTTTCCTCATTTGTGCGCCCCTGAATCATCACATCAATGGACACATCACCCGGTGCGATACAAAAGAAATAACTTATTATTTATTTAACTTAATATTTATTTGTTTATTCGATCTATGGCAAATTCTCACACTCTTACATGACACTCTTCGCCTTCATTGACTTACCATATATATATAGCGCAGACATGGTGAGATGAACCCCCTGGCGGGGCTCCCATCCATTTAACCTGCCACTGGGCTATTCTCACATCCATCCACAGGCAGACGACGTGAGAGAGCTTGGGAGATGGAGAGGGTGGAGTACCGCCCCCTCACGAAGAAAATTTAGCACCGTTCATTAGCTGGGAATGACCGGTCACGACAGTTCATCCTTCTGTTGCGTCTTGTATGAGTTTTTGAGAGGATTCTGATGATGCTTATGGTTCCGCTCGTTTTTTTTCCGTCACTTGATCCGAATTAATGTTATATCAAATGGATCTTGCAGCACTTGTCAATCCCGTGGAACCGATGCTCCGCAACCCGTACGTTGATCATTTCTGTCACATTTTGACCAGGCGACGTTTCGGAAATCGCAGAACCACACCATTTAGGGAAATCTGCATCGTTTGCGGTGACCGTGCGTCCGGCTACCACTATGGCGTGTTGGCCTGCGAGGGATGCAAGGTACGGTAGCTTGACCGGCTCAACCTATTGATAACTGACAACTGATTTTCTACCGTACTCTGCCAACAGTAACCATCGCAGGGCTTCTTCCGGAGATCGATCAGCAGGAACGCCACGTACGTCTGTGAGCAGCGGAACGCGTGCGACATCAATAGAGTACGGTATATGCACGCGAGAAGCCGATCGATAATTGCCTTTTATCGACTTACTGTAGCCTATTCCAGGTCACGCGCATCCGTTGTCCGGCGTGCCGACTGGCGAAGTGTCTGCAGCAGGGGATGTACTCTGCCGAACTTGCTGCTGCTGGAGCAAGGGCTGCAGGTGCAGCAAGAGCTGCAGAGGCTGCAGCTGCTGCAGCTCAGAAATCAGCTGAGCAAGTTGCACTCATTGCTCAAATGCGCGCGGAGAATGAGGAGAGGTACGGTTATTGATTTACCTGACTCTTTTGAATATCTACTTTCCAGACCAGCCCTACGAGTCTCACGCGCCTGCGCGGTCTGTCTTACGGAAGCACCGCGTCGCCGCGTCGTCCTCGTCCAGTGCGGTCACGCGTTGTGCCGCGCCTGCGCGGAAGAGATGAAGGGAGGCGGATCGCGGATTGACTGTCCGACATGTCGCGCGTTGTCGGAGTTCGTGCCATTGTATGAAGACATCATCGATGATCAGGAACCGAATAATAATTAGACCAATCTACCGATCAGAAATGTCCATTCGTAAACTTGTATCACTTCTTTGATCTACTGCTTTGTCTTGTATGATTTCTTCTCTTTAAATGAATATTAAAGTTTGTTGTATCTTTTTATTGCTGCCATCCTCTGTTATCTCTTACTCCATCTCTCCATGTCCTCCGCGGGTCAGTCCTGGGTCAATCGCGGTCCATGGTACCCTGGGTAGGCTAGATACACTCTCTCTTGTACGTATGCTATCTCGCCTCTCTGACCGACGAGATACTGGTGGAATGGAGATGTTGGAGTCGTTGCGCGGGAAAGAGGGAGATTGAGTCCCTCTGGTATGGATTGTATCGATTTGACCTGTCACTGGGCTATTCTCACCTTCTATGGCTGTAGAACAGATGGGGGAATGATGCAATGGAATGGTAGGCCAGGGGATGGAGTAAGGACATGTGGAAGCTTCTTGATCCCGGAGTGAATAGTTCCAATTCATGATCTCCTGGGGAATCTGGATTGTCTAATCATCCCTCAGTTTCTTAACTATATATCAGTGCGGGGGCTATTCTCGACCTCTCAGTTGTTGTTTACGCCATAGCACGGGCAGGGTAGAGGCCACGGGGAGGTCAGACAGATAAGGAGGCGAGTTGCGTCGACTCATCGGGGATAGTGGAGGACAGGGATGGTGCCAGACCCTGAGAATCGTATTGCACAAGAATATTCCCTTTTTCACTTCATACGAACAGCTTGACATTGTCGAGATGGGCCTGTGACAGGCTTCAATATGTATTCTGAAACATAGTCAGAAAGACTGGACTGAAATTAATTGATGAACAATCAATGTTTGGTCCGTCCGTCGGCCTAATTGCGACCTCTCTCAGCTTCTCCCCACAGTTGCGCACTGATCTTGTGCAACAATGCAAGCACAGTCGATGACCCGGCAGCCAGATGGGAGATCAGAGATCAAAGGAGGCCAGGGGATAGGTGTCGAATGGCATGGATTAGTCCTCGAGAGTCATTGATCTCA
Source organism: Pristionchus maxplancki (assembly GCA_900490775.1). Lineage (NCBI taxonomy): Eukaryota > Metazoa > Nematoda > Chromadorea > Rhabditida > Neodiplogasteridae > Pristionchus > Pristionchus maxplancki. Next base: position 330,982 of record LS560404.1, on the reverse strand, counting down.
CTCCTTGCCGAGCCACTCGGCAGCCACTCGTCTCGGAAGGGAGATATCATGGTGAATTGAGAGTCCAGACTCAATACAAAGGGTATCGATGACAGGTCGCGTCTCCCGATTAGGTCACGCATCCAGTCGATATGTTTTAGCGGGTCATTGAGGTCTTTGAAGGCGATTTGAGGAGTATTAGGCAAAGATGACAATCTCCTAACATCTCTAATAATTATGCAGTCGCTAAGGGTTAATCTTCAATATCTTCAATATCTTCAGAGCTCGATCCGATCTGTGGGAATCATGTGTGTTTCACGTGTGGACTAGAGATGGGTCCCGCTCGGCAGCAATGATATGGAGTCGTTGTATTCTTCAAACAAATAATAATCAGCATTCGCGCATGGCGCTCCATGAGTCCATAACGACATATCACTTTTAAGTGTTAAAACGCGTTCTCTGTAAGAGCGGGACGGTCGTCTACAGGGGGTGGCACAATGATTCAAAATGGTCCAATCAAGCTGAAATTCTGTGTGGGTACTACCTATGGGCTGGGTACGCATCCACCAACTTTTTATGCAAATTCGTCAACTTTTGACCTACCAAAAATTTTTACAATTTCATCATGTGTTGTATACCATTCGATAGGGAATCGAAAGTTATGCCTAAAGCTCTGAAATCGTGCAATTCCATGCATTTCTGATTGAGTTACACCACGAAAAGTGCCATTTTGAACAGTTTTTGATTTTTAAAATCATCAAGATCTCATTTGTACGGAAAATAATTATGCTAATTCGATAGCCCTTATCAATGCGCATCGAAATGACTTTTCCAAATTTTGATTTTCGTTCCCCAATTAGGTTCTACAGAGCTTTTTCTAGCGCGCAATCGTCGACGCAGGTTCGATTCCGCCTCCCTACATCAATCTTTTGCCAACATTATTTTCGCTC
>LS560404.1:315189-329953 GCA_900490775.1 Pristionchus maxplancki | reverse complement strand
TTTCAAGTTCTATCGCAGTCATACCTATCCCAGTCGCAGTCGAACATTTTTCACATAAGGGTCCCCCCTTTTGTTGAATGAGTGAAGGAGCAAGTTGCTGCGCCACCTAAGGGGGGACCCTTATGTGATAAATGCAGTTGAGGTCATGTCGAAATAAACATCAATAAAATACTCACAACAACGTGTCAACATATGAAAAGTGGCTCAGACACCAAAACACATCATTTGGAGCGAAAATAATGTAGGCAAAAGATTGATGTAGGGAGGCGGAATCGAACCTGCGTCGACGATTGCGCGCTAGAAAAAGCTCTGTAGAACCTAATTGGGGAGCGAAAATCAAAATTTGGAAAAGTCATTTCGATGCGCATTGATCAGGGCTATCGAATTAGCATAATCATTTTCCGTACAAATGAGATCTTGATGATTTTAAAAATCAAAAACTGTTCAAAATGGCACTTTTCGAGGTGTAACTCAATCAGAAATGCATGGAATTGCATGATTTCAGAGCTTTAGGCATAACTTTCGATTCCCTATCGAATGGTATACAACACATGATGAAATTGTAAAAATTTTTGGTAGGTCAAAAGTTGACGAATTTGCATAAAAAGTTAGTGGATGCATACCCAGCACATAGGTAGTACCCACACAAAATTTCAGCTTGATTGGACCATTTTGAATCATTGTGCCACCCCCATCCCGTTCATACAGAGAACGCGTTTTAAAACACCTAGAAGTGATATCTGAACTTAACATACTCCTTTCCCCTTGCCCGGCCCCCTCCAACCTCTTACAGTGTGCGCATTGCGCCATAGCCCCTCTGCCTCCTCTACTTCTCCCCCGCTGGCCTCTGCCTCTCTCCGTGAGCTATGCTCCAACAAGTTAGAGAGATAGAGTCAGTGTGGAGGAAGGAGGGAGACCTTCCCCAGGTCAGAGGGAACAAGAGATCATGCGAGATCGAGAGTGCAGAGGCCCGCCCCCTTGCGCAACAGACGCGCAAGTTCGGCACAGGTCATTGGCACAGAGAGAGGGAAGGGGGGAGGTCGCGACAGGTCGAGAGATCTTTCTATCCATCGATTACCTTCCATTACTTTATCGCGTCCTTACTTTCATATGATCTGATGAGTTCCTTTGGTATTTGAGTCGCAGATCGAGATATAGACTCATTCTTAGCGTCTATTACTTTTCCGAGAGCGCTTAGGTACTTCATTGTGTCCATTTCTCAGACCTGATACTGTACAGTGAAGCCATTACGCTGCTTTCTTGCTCTGTGCTGAGTTCCGGTCCATCACAAAATGTTAGTGTGAAGTTTTCGCTTCGCTCAAGTGATTGCATTTGTTGGATCGCATTTGGACTCCCTGATATCTTCTCGAGTTCCTGTTTTGAATCTGACGCCGTATTCTTTTATTTCATATCGTACTTTTTTACAGTGTTTTAACGCGCACACGATCACCCATTAACGATCTAGCATTTTTATCATATTTCTCAAATCTTTAAAACATAACTCGTTCATTTTTCTTTATATGTTTAATTCTCTGCTAAGCTCCGTTTTTTCGTTATGCTAGCGCGAGACCTTCCGACCCATGAAATGCCAACAGGGAACTCTCTCTCTCTCTTTTCCCATTGAATGCCCTGCCTGACCTTTCTCGCCTCTTCTTTTCCCGCCAACAGGCCCCGATTACCTCACCAGGCCTCTCCCCCCGCCCTCGATCCCCGGACCGTCTCTGCCCACACCCAATCAGCGTCCCGGCGCACCTGTCCATTCCTGCACTCTCTCACTTTCGCCTGCTCTCTCGCCTGCTCTTTTCTGTCTGCACTCTCCGCTCCGCCCGCCCTCTCGTTGACCTGTCGCTCCATGAGGTCATTGCGCGTGCCAATATGCGATTAGCACCTTAATACTCGTAATTGCAGGCATGGGTGACGTCAGACCTTCGACATCTGCTGCAGCTGCAGCAGCTGTTGATGCTGCAGCCCAGCTGCAGCACTCAGCATTTGCCAGGGTGCAGCCCACAACGATGACTGCAAAGACGCTACCAGGGTGAGCAATAAAGTCACTCCTGGATAGCCCATAATCGGGAATCGCTCTTTGCAGATACGGTATCGTTCGCGAGCTGCCTCCTACAGTACCAACCTCAGCAGCCGCCGCCACTCCGCCCTACACCTTCCAGCCCTACACCGACGGACGATTCCCGAAGCCCGAGCCATTGTGAGTTGCGGATCTGACCCGCCGGACAACAGTATCCATCTTACTTGGTTGTTCTTACAGCCTGAACTACATCCCGGGCTTCGACTTGCCGCCGCCGCAGCAGCAGCAGCAGCCCAGCCTGCTGCAGCAGTTGCAGATGCACCTGCAGCAGGCGCAGCAGCAGCCGGCTGCAGCTGCTGTAGCGCCCCAGACGCTGCCCACAGCTCTAGGAAGTGCAGCCGAGGCCTCGCCGGCTACGCAGAACGCGCTAGAGAGTGAGTTTTCGCAAATATTCTTTGAGGCAGTCCTAAATATGCTCACTGCAGTCATTCGTGCGGTGCTGCAGCAGTCGATCGGCCAGCAGCAGCCACAGCAGCAACTGCAGCAACCCCACCCACTGCCCGCAGCGCTAAACAAAATCCGAGCTGAGATGCGGGGTGCTAGTGATGATTCCGGCACGGAAAGCTTGAGTCCGACGAGTGCTGGGTCGCCCATAAGCATGTCGAGGTGAGTTTGGAGGGCTGCTACTTTGGTTTTTGCGTCATCCGGTCTGTGAGAGTGGGGAATCGCCTGAATCGTAACTTAGAAAGCATTTGAGTTTCACAAATGCAATACATTTGAGATGGGTGTACGGAATCAATTCACAGTTGGAATGCGTTCCTTAAACAATTTAGACAGATCTCTATCGCTATGGATTTCAGTTCAGCTTTCGATTTCAGGTCCAACTCCTTCTCCGTCTCCTCACTCCTACTACGCAACGAGTTGCTAGGAGGATTCGGCCAGGGCCTGTCGCCCGCTACCTCCTACGGTTCCTCCCTCTCCGGATCGACTGGAAGCCTTCCTGGCGCGCCAGCAACGGCACGCGGCGGCACACCGCCGCCTGGCGCCGCGCCAGCGGCGCATACGCCGACCGCGCTACGCTTCGCGCCTTATGACCCGCCCCAGCAGCGACAGCAGCCAGTCTTCAATCCCTACGGCACGCCGCCGCAGCAGCCCCTGCTGCAGCAGCAGCAACAGCTGCAGCCGCAGCTGCCGTACGGCTTGCCGCCGGCGCAGCTGCAGCAGATGCAGCAGCAGCAGCTGGCGATGCAGGCGCTCGCAGCAATAAACAACCCCATGGGATACCCGATCAACTACAGCATCCTGCAGAGGTGCGTTTGTTTTCTTGTCGAATTTTGACCAGGCCACCTTTCGGAAATCGCAGAATCACAACACCTCTGTTCAGGGAGGACTGTGTCGTGTGCAACGACCGCGCCTCAGGCTACCACTATGGCGTGTTGTCGTGCGAGGGATGCAAGGTATGGTAGATTGACGGGCTCTGTCGATCGATGACTGACTTTCTACCGTACCCATTGCAGGGCTTCTTCCGCCGATCGATCAGCAAGAATGAGAATTATGTCTGTCAGCGACAGTGCAAGGATGCGTGCGTCGTCAATAAGGTACGGTAATTACACGCGGTATGTCGATCGAGAACTGCACTTTTTCGCCCGGCGCACATTTTATAAATGAGAAAATTGTATATGTTTCACACGTGCGATATTTCCAGACTTAATGCTCTGTGATTGATTTCACTGGTATGTCCACGACAAAAAAAAATAAAAATGTCTAGTATTGTCCACAGCTCTCTAAGAATAGCTTTTGCACAATCGATAACTGACTTTCATCATACAGTAACCACTTGCAGAGCTCTCGCAATCGCTGTCAGGCCTGTCGGCTGGCGAAGTGCATCCAGCAGGGAATGAGCAAGGTACAGTAATTCTTGGCTCGCTGCCAGCTACCGTAACCCAATCTTCCACTCAGGACTGCGTCCGAGCAGATCGCCGCAGCAACAAGCGCAAGGCGGACGCCGAGGAGAAGCAGGAGACGCAGAAGAAGGTGAGGTGATACGCAGGCGAGAGAGTGTGGGAAGCGAGGAGAGTAGCTGAAAATCGGAGCGTTTTTGTTTTTTTTAATAGTTAGCATTGATACGCGGTGGCGAGAGAGTGCGGGAATGGAGGAGAGTCCTCCAATAATTGGAAGTTTTCTTCAGATGATGTCTCAAGTGGAGACGTACATGCCCATCATCAGTCAGTGCGAGAAGGCGTACAGTGAGGCATTCCCCGAGGGGACGTTCCTCATGAGCAGAGAGGTACGGTATTAACTGATACTGTGGGAGCCTAAGTCCTGTGTTGTGGCACGATAGTCCGTAGAGCAGAGAAGCAGAGTGTAAATCAACGCTCCACGGTAGAGCTAGGTACTGTAGCCATCGTACGATCTCTATCAATTCCCTGAGCATTACCGTAATCCAGAATTCCTTTCAGGAAGCCCTTGAGCGAACGGATCGATTCATCTCCTCGGTTCCCCTCCTCGCTGCTGGAGGACGAGATGCAGCAGAGAAGGCATTAGAGAGAGTCGTGGTTGGTATTTGATCTCTGATCTCTCTCTTTATTGATTCCAACTATGTAGTCGACGTAGAAAACGCAACAAACTGTAGTATAGAATTGTCAATTTTTGAAAAAGGTATTTCGAAACAATTTGCAGATCGTCCGGGCAGCCTTCACCGCTGATTCCTGCCTAAGTCTACGCCCCGCTCAAGAAGCCGTTATACGACTTAGTCAAGGTACGGTGTAGTACTGTAGCATTATCGATTCTTTAGGAGGCCGCAACCTATGCCTTTGTCTTAGAATGCTTGTTAGAGAGGAAAGGAAAGGATTCTCCGAATGCTTCAATAGAGTAACTGTCTGTAATCACCCCGTCCCCTTGCAGTCTTCACCATCCTCGGCCCTACTTCCTCTTCCTCCGTCCCCTCTCCCCTTCTTCGGCATCCTCTCTCCACGAGGCTCGTCGGCATAGCTACTGCGATGGAAGTGGTCGGAGCTGCGGCTATTAGGGTGAGTTCGGTGGGCTACTGTATCAAACTGTACCCGTAGACTTATCATCGTGCCAACGTTCATTCTTCATTGTAAATCTCCTCATTTCCAGACGGATCGAGCCCTCGAATCTCTCAATTTCGCCCTCCAACTCCAGTTGGCCAGCGAGAAGGCGACGCCCCTCTACAACAAGATGAGCATGCTGCTGGGAAGATAAGCCCCGTCCCTTTCCTGGCTCCGCCCCAGGCCACGCCCCTTTTTAAAGGGGAACATTATTTTTCCGGTTGCCGCATCCCTGTGACAACCGTGTAGAGCACGTATCGAATTCCAGTTTACGAACGATTTTACTTTTTAATTCAATTTAATTTTTCTATGTACAGAGTTTGTGCTGAATCTCTCGATCATTCCGTTGACCGAAACTAATCTAATCATACCTCATGGGTCAAACCATCCTTCAATATCAAACTCCCGCTACGGATTATCTCCTAACATGTAAGCCTAGCTGGTCTACGCACGTTGTACAGTATCATCCATATCGATTTTGTTTTTACTGTATCACATCTCCAAACCCGATATCATACTCAACGGGTGACCAGCGATTCGTACATAATAAATAAATTATTAAATCAATATTCTCATGAACAAAATTCGAAATTCACTGCATAGAAAGACCAGCAACGCGAGATCAAATAATTGCATTAACAGTAAGAAAACTAAACAACAAGAGATCATGCGGGAAAACAACTTAACCGCATCCTCGATCGATATCCGTAAAGAGATTACGGTAGGGTGTAGATCAAGCGGCCGGTGCGGGACCAGGGCGTGGGAAGACGGGAGCGTGGAGTATGAGATCGGCTGCAATCGATATTCATCAGCTATCGTATCCATTTACCGTTCCTCATCAATCATTCTCTAGAGGAATGCAGCTTTTCCATTTCTAATTTCCCACTAATAGTGTGCTGTGAGGAAGCAGATAAAATTGCTAAAGAGGAATTTCGAAATTCTAACCGAGGCGCCGCCAAATCTCCTGCGCCCTGCGCTCCCTCTCCTCCTTACGACGCTGCAAAGATGATCTTTGATCTCTGATGAAACTCTAGCTCTCTCTCCATCTATATCTCTGAAGTCGGAAGTAGATGCTCTCAAAAGTTATAAACTGCTGACCTCCCTCTCAGCATTAGTCTCCTCTCTAGTCGGGGGCATTCTAGTGAAAAATAATATTCAATTGTATTCTTCTCCACAAGTCAATCGATATTCTGCTGAGCACACAAACTCCCGCATGTTCAAAACTTGCACATCATTCGACCAATACTTTTATCTATTAGCTTTGTACCAGTACAAAAAATTGCGACTTGAGATCATACAGGAATACAAAAGGCGATCAATCGGGGGTTACGGTAATCTCGGGGTACGGTGGCTCAGGCGGCAGGCGCGGGTCCGGGAGGAGGCGGGTGGAGCAAGTTGAAGGCGGCCATCGCTTGACGCGCTGCGTGGACGGCCGCACGGGCGGCGTTGAGGGTGGCTGCAATATCTACTATTAATAAAGCGCAGCGTCAGTCTGCCCCCCCCCCGCCCCTTTCCCGGGTCAAGTAAACAAGTCGCGTCTAGAAATTGCGAAAAGTAGATGCTCTCAAAAGTTATAAACTGCTGACCGCCCTCTCAGCATTAGTCTCCTCTCTAGTCGGGGGCATTCTAGTGAAGAATAACATTCAATTGTCTATTATTCCTCGCTTTCATCGATATTCTGCTGAGCGCACAAACTCCTGTATGTTCAAAACTTGCACATCATTCGACCAATACTTTATCTATTAGCTTTGTACCAGTACAAAAAATTGCGACTTGAGATCATACAGGAATACAAAAGGCGATCAATCGGGGGTTACGGTAATCTCGGGGTACGGTGGCTCAGGCGGCGGGTGCGGGTCCGGGTGGAGGCGGGTGGAGCAAGTTGAAGGCGGCCATCGCTTGACGCGCTGCGTGTACGGCCGCACGCGCTGCGTTGAGGGTGGCTGCAATATGGTTAAAAAAAGATAAATTTGCTTCCACAATCAATTTAGGGAATCAGTGAAACTGATCTTCTTATGACCTATTTGTCCGGGAAAGTGCAAGTGTGCCCATCATTTTCTATGACTCACCCACGGCTCTCTGCAGCCGCTGGTTCGACGCCTGGATTCGCGCGTAGATCTGAAACAGAAAACATTCGAAATTCGGACGACCAAAAAGGTTATACTTCCGAATAAATGGGTCAATAATCATCTCAGCAATGTTCTTCTTCTGCTCCCTCGTCTCCGCACGAAAGTCCCTCTCCAAGTTCGATTTCTTGCGCTGAAAAATGACGATATGTGCTTGCTCATGCCGTGGCGACAAGCGAAAAAACATGAGAATCAAACAAATCTACCTCCTTCTCGACTCTTCCAGCGTCCTTGCTCGAGCTTTTCTTGACCTCCTTCGGTTTTGCGGCCTGGGAGAGCGTTTGTTTCAATCAACGGACCCTGCTTTAGGTTGATGATATTTTTTTCCGGCACTTTTCTATTTCCGCACTGGGCCCCGCCCCCTTGGCTCCTCCTCTTCCCCGCCGGACTCCTTCCCCCAATTGATGATTGCGGAACCTTAAACAAAAAATGCCTTTAGGTTTTCTGGGCGCAGTTTGCTTAGGCTTAGGCTTAGCCTCAGCCCAAGAATCCGCCAACTCTTCGAGGGAGGAGTCGAGGGGGCGGGGCCCAGTGCGGAACTAGAAAATTACCTTTTTTCCTAGGCAATTTATACAGAGAAAGTATGTGTACATGTAAAAATGCTACAAAATGTAGGTCGATTGCTTACCTTCATCTTGATTTCTCCGTCATTCTCGCGCTTGCCACCCGAGTGGCTGCCAGGCTTCATACTGGATACAAGACAGATAAATATTAATTTAGAGTGGAAATATTAGAAAGCCGCGTAATATCTAATAAAGCGTCAGCGTCTGCATCCCTCTTCACTGGGCCAAGTGAACAAATCAGAACATTCGTCTGGCTCTCTCGTTCCGCAATGCTCTCTCGTCGGTTAGGGAAACGAGAGAGCGTGGGAGAGGCAGATGATGAGATCATAAGAATGACAAAATCATCGCCGAAGGCGGGCGACGATCTCCCGCATCAATATAACTATTTACCCATCTTCGGAAGAAACTCAATCGATGGCTCGATCCGTACAGATATTGATGTAACAGTGCATGAATACTGTTAGACCATTGTAATCATCAACAATCATATGTGTTCAACACTTTTATCTCAATACCATTAGAAAACGATTAGAAACTGCAAAAACAATGACCGGTGTGAACAACAACACGTTCAGTAATTTGAGACCATAAAGTGACAACTTGAGACCATAAAGTGACAACTTGAGACCGTAAAGTGATTAAATTAAGATAATTATATTTTTATCAGAAAAAGATCGTTAGAGGGTTAGTTTTAATCGACCGATGCCCGGATACGGTAGCTCAGGCGCCCGGCGCGGGAGCCGCAGAAGCAAGCGCGGCAGCACGAGCTGCTAGCAGAGCGGCTGCAATCGATATTTCTATTAATTACCGAAATCGGTCAAGCAGTAATTTCGAAACTGGGTCTCTCCATTCCGCATGCTGTCTAGATGGTCATACAGAGTGAGATATCGGGCGAAATGAAGAGATAGCTTCCTAATTTCACTAACCACGCCGCCGGTGCCACTCGCGTCGCCTCTCGTTTAGTTCCTTAATCATTATTTCTTAGTAGGTCAATTTGATCAGCACTTCTTTACTTAAGACGCCAAGGCAAAAGTGAAAGATTATCGCCTGGCTGTCTCTCTTATTTCTCGGTATCCATCATTTATATCGCGTCTTGTTATGGCGCCTAAAGTGAAGAAGTGCCATTTGACCATGCAATTAGTTAATTACACCACTCACCTCTCGCAATCGTTCATTCTCCTTCTCCAACTCAGCCAGACGTCTCTTCTCCTCCTCCAATTGCTCGGCCACATTAGCGGTCTGGAAGAGATTTATTTTCAAAATGAGCAATTGGAAAAAATGGAATCCCTAGTTCAAGCATCTTTAGACCGCATTCTTCAAATATCGATTGCTTACCTTCCATAGATGGAATAGTCAGGTGATAAAAACGTCATAACCCCGGGAATTTGTATGCAAAAGCCTCGAAAATGGGCAATATTTCCGAAAATCGGGTATGTTTTAGAATGCTAGGTATTTATTGACCGAACCCTCGAAAACCGGGTACGTTTACGGATTGTAGGTAGTTTTCCACCACCTTTTCCTACTCTGTTACCTTCTTCCTTGTTACTGTATTGGCCTGGTGCCACGGACGGTGCATTCTGAACAACGAATCAATCAATAAATTACGAGGAATCGTCACACTCTCTCGTTCCGCAACGCTCTCTCGTCGGTTAGAAAAGCGAGAGAGCGTGGGATAGTGTGAGAGTCGGACGATTCCTCTAAATTACCGTACACCCTTCGCCAATCAGCAATACTAATATAAGTATTTGGAGGATACACTAGGGCTGTATTTTCCCCATTTCGAGTGTTTTCGAATCATGAGGCTATTATTTTGCGATACACGAAGATATTGATTAACAGTGCATGCAAACTCGTAGACCTTTAATTACACCTCCATAATATTCGTTCAACACTTTTATCTCGATACAATTAGAAGCGGTTGGTAACTTAAACACAATAACCGGTATGCACAACAACAACACGTTCGATAACTTGAGATCACAACGTGAGAATTTTTTACAGAAAATAGCTACATACTAAATAGTTAGAGGGATACGGGAGCGGCAATTACGGTAGGTCATCGATCGATTCCCGGATACGGTAGCTCAGGCAGCCGTCGCGGGACCCGCGGCAGCACGAGCAGCACGAGCAGCTTGCAGAGCGGCTGCAATCGAACGTGTTTAATTACCGTATCTGGAAGAGTAGAAATTTCGAAACACTCTCTTTATTCTCTCTAATAGCTACCAAGCGAGAGAGCGTGCGGGATGGAGAGAGTCAGACTAAGGTATTGTTGTCAATCCCACTCACCAAATCGCTGGCGCAGCCGGCGCATCGCCTCCTCAAATTCCTTAATTATTATTAATTTGCAGGTTAATTCGATAATTCATTTAGTTAATTACATCAATCAACGCATCCAATCTCTCATCCTCCTTCATCAACTCAGCATGACGTCTCTTCTCTTCCTCCAATTGCTCGTTCAAATAAGCGGCCTAGAAGAAGTTCATTTTCGAAATGTATTACTAATTGAGAACCACTCGTCGTTTATGGCGAAAAATAGTTTTTTTTTTAAATTATCTCTTTTTCGTAAATCTGAGCTCCTAGGATCATGACCATTGCTCTATTATCGATTGCTTACCCGCTTCCTAAGTACTGCACTGGCCTGGTACCACGGACGGCGGATCTGCATTCTGTATCACGCGTGTCGCCTAAGAATCGAATAAACGCTGGCACATTAAAAAATGTCCAAATGAGCTAACAGCAGTTATCGATAGTCTATAGGGTCCCTCACAAGATAGCGTCGAGCTTTGTTTCATATTTTCAATTCTAGAGGCATGAGACTTCATCAAACTTTATAGAAGCCAGAATTTGACAACTTTGGAGAACGGTAGCTTGTTTGTATGAGGTTTTGGTGCTTCGTTGTCAACTGATGAAATGATCCTAACATCCCGAAGAACAATCGTACGTCGCTGGGCTGTCGAAATTCGCATTTGCATTTATGCAAATTGAATAAAACGATTCATTCGAATCACAATTCAGAGCCCAGAAATCGGAAAGTGCCATTAGATAGAGCTCGAAAAGACGAATCAAATGATATGCTGGTCATTCCTACATCTATGTGCGTTCAAGAGATAAGTTGATTTTAAATTTTTCCACATTTAGCCCTGTGATTGCTCATTTTCCCCTCTCATTTCTCGATTCCTTGTCTCTCACACCGCGCGACTGAGCTCGGAATGACGAAGAATAACAGGGAAGACAAAGGAAAATAGCTGATTTTCGTTTAAAATCACAGAATAAGTGCTGAAAAGACATCTTTAAACCACCTTATCTCCTGAACGCACATAGATGTAGAAATGACCAGCATATCATTTGATTCGTCTTTCCGAGCTCTATCTAATGGCATTTTCCGTTTTCTGGGCTCGGAATTGTGGTTCGAATGAATCGTTTTATTCAATTTGCAAAAATGCAAATGCGAATTTCGACAGCCCAACGACGTACGATTGTTCTTCGGGATGTTAGGATCATTTCATCAATTGACAACGAAGCACCAAAACCTCATACAAACAAGCTACCGTTCTCCAAAGTTGTCAAATTCTGGCTTCTATAAAGTTTGATGACGTCTCATGCCTCTAGAATTGAAAATATGAAACAAAGCTCGACGCTATCTTGTGAGGGACCCAATGAACTATCGAATAATGCATAAAAACATAGGGGCTAAATATTGTGCCAACCACCCCCTGATTTTACTCGATTCTTAGGCGACACGCGTGGTATAACGGATCACTGATTATCATAAAGAATTGCACATCCTTCCGGCATATCGAAAGATCGGTTCAAAAGTATTTGGTGGATACACTTAGGTTGGGCTTACGAACTACTTAAAAGTCTTTCTCTATGCTACGACACCAGTAATCATCGATGTGTAATCATCTAACCTTTATCAACTACTCAACCAAGATAATGATCGCTCAGCACACCTTTACTGCTGTTTATTTCCTCTCCTTGTATTTATCCTTTTTCAAACACTTTATCGCAATTATAATTAATTGATGAACATAGCTACCCTTCAATCAGAAATGGTGAGAAAAATTCAAACCAACACAACACAATTCGAGATCACTGGGGAAACAACAAATTCATATTTACAGTGGATTATGGAAGGTGAGAATGAGGGTACGGTAGATTATCGATCGATACAGAGCGTAAATTATGAAGGGGATACGATGAAGAGGAGTACGGTAGGTGGTCGATCGATACCGATCAAGCGGCCGGCGCGGGACCGGCGATTCTTGCCTGCAGGGCGGCTGCAATAATTAATTGTTAGCAATGTTATCGATATTACTTGCACGCTCTAAGAAATGAATGACTGTCTTTGAACCACTCGAAAAGCACAGAACCGCCTATTGTATCGAGAGGGGACTAATCGTGCTTTCATTTCACACACTCTCAATCAGTAAGAGCTGCGAGAGACCGTGCGAAATGAAGAGACGATTACCCCCCTCTACCACTCACCAACGCGCTGGCTGAGCAGCACCAGCTGCTGCCTCGTCTGCTTGAGCTGCTTCAGGAACTGGAATTGATTAATTAGTAATTAAAATACTAATTACTAATAATTAATAAATTAATCGCCTCGAGCAGCTTCTTGTTCGCCTCGCGCAGATCCGCGATGCGCTCCTTCGTCTCCTTCTTCGATTTGGCTATCTGAAATCTCGCAGAAAAAAAAAGAAAAACTGGCGAAATTCGTTGAAAAATGCCAAAATCGCAAGAAAAACATGGAAATTCGGAATTATTTTCCTGACGAGACTTCTCACCTCCTTATCGATTCCTCCGACAGCCGGCTTGCGCGACGGACGGCGGGCTTTCATTCTGAGTAGAGTACTGACTTTTTACTCATCCTCCATTTCCTCACCATCCATCATCCAGATACTCATCACTCAGACCTCTGCTACTGTCCTCTCACACACAAATCCCCTCATCCCGCGACCTTTCCAATACTTTATCTCGATACAATTAGCCAATTCGCACAATCGGATTGTAAAACCGTACACACACTACGAATATAGATCGACAATTCAGGCGGGGGAGTACAAATCAATAAATTATTCGCCATAAATAGTAATATCGAGTGAATGAATGAATGATAGAGGTGGTGCGAGAGATGAAAACTGCGAAAAAATTTCGTACACACAAAATGACCAGAGCCGGGAAGTAGAACCAGATCCGGAGCCGGGGAATGGAGTGGGAGCCGGCGATTAGGCGTAGTAGTTGAGGCTGGTCTTCTTCTTGGCCTGCACCTCGAGGATGGCGTCCATGAAGTCCTCGTGGAACAGCTCCGTCGCGTCACGACGCAGCGCGATCATACCCTGCAGGGATTAATCATTATGGCTGTTTCAAGTTTCAACCCAGATGATACGTGTTTCAAGCGATCCTCATAGCCGAAAGCACATGCGCAGTTGTGGTTATCGGGCACATTTTTTTTATAACATGGCTAACCCACATCATCCAAACACAGTTCCCACGCATTGGTAAAAAGACCGCACTCGCCGCACCACCACACCACTACCGTAACCCCGTCCACTCACGGCCTCAACGCAGACGGCCTTGCATTGAGCGCCGTTGAAGTCGTCCGTGCAGCGCGCCAGCTCCTCGAAGTTCACGTCCTTGCTGCAATCAGGCAAAAAATATTTAGAGCCAACTTTTAGAATTGTAGCCTGAATGATTTGTGTTTCACGGATATATCAAAAGTAGGCGAAATTGCGTATATTCAATAGATCAGATGCACTCAGTCGATAAATAATCTATTGAATTATCGTACCGCGTCCGTAACCCAATCAATAAGTAATCGATAACACTCACTGGACGTTCATCTTCCTCGAATGGATCTGCATGATGCGTGCACGCGCCTCCTCGTTCGGGTGCGGCAGCTCGATCTTTCTGCAAACATTAACATTCTTTCAAGCTGGTTCATTTGAGTTTCAACACCATTTCAAAGATAGACGCAATTGAAAGCCCACAATACCATGAGCAGTAAAAAAAAAGGAAAAACAAATTATCAGATCGCACAAACAAGACTCAATCATGAGATTAGACGTTTCCAGTTTCAACGCGATTTCATAGTTTGAAGCAACTGATGTTTACTCTCTTAGTTGCTTCTTTCTCAAAAAAACTGAAGAAAAAAAATCTGATCGAGAAGTCTATCGCATACCGTAATCCTAGATCGATAACCCCCCACCGTACCTGTCGAGTCTTCCGGATCGGAGCAGCGCGGGGTCGAGCACGTCCACTCGGTTCGTCGCCGCGATGACCTACCAGAGAGGGAGCGATTATTGATTATTTCATAGAACAGAAGCGCAACGCAAAAAAATATTTTTTCTCCGAAAAAAACGACTACAATCACATAAGAAGTGGATACGGCCTATTGACCTGTGCGAGAAACATTGAATCCAAAGGACGAGAATGGTATTTTTCCAAAGTATCTTTTTTCCCAATGTTCCCGGGAACTATACGTTTCATTCTCACCTTGATGTCATCGTTGGGCTGGAATCCGTCCAGCTGGTTGAGCAGCTCGAGCATCGTTCGCTGCACCTCGCGATCTCCCGCCTTCTCCGAGTCGAAACGCTTCGTTCCTACAGTGAAGACATATCGTAATCAGCAATCGATAAATGAGTCTTTTAACTACCATAATTTAAATTTCGACACTTATTGTATGACATAATTCTCCACGTCATCGATTCAGGAAACGATTGTTATGGAACCAAACAAATATCCCCAAGACACCGGAAATCGATAACTGGCGCCCCTCTGACTATCATAAACGCAAGAAATTTTGACATACACCAAAAATAAAACGTTCCGTTTCCCGACTGTCCGAGGTTTGTATAACCCATTGAACCGCCGAAATACTCGCTATGCGCGCTCTATACCTTTTCCAAAATGATTAACCGTAATCAAAATTTATAAAAACACCAAAAATATAATCAATAACAGTGATAAACAAGGTCAAAA